>JAODKL010000040.1:24724834-24739197 GCA_026780765.1 Petrocephalus schoutedeni
CTTTTTTGAATATGGGTGTTATATTAGCATGTTTCCAATCAGAAGGTACCACACCCGCAGATAACGATTTCTGGAATACCAGAACAGGATACCAGTCCAGTAGGCGTCGGGTTTACCTGCCGAAGCCAAATATCAGGGCAAATGCGAGGCAACTTTCTGAACTACCGAATGATAAACACGTAGACTGACAATTTGAATAGCGCGTCCCGAAAGTAAATAAAAAAAAAATCCAAATTTCATAAATGTGCTTGTATGAATATGCTTGTGCATAAAACTGTCGATGCAAGAGTCAAGTTTTCTGCAGTCATGTGACAAGGATCCAATCAAAAGAGCTTGATGGGAGTTAGGAAATGTTACAGTTTAGTCTTCGGGAAATGATGCCTGCAGGTACGTTCACACCGCGAGCGTCAGAGACGCCAGCCGTCGCTCTCGCCGCCCTGAACGCGACGCTAGCCGACGCCGGAGACGCTCTCTGACGTCATGGGGTGGGCGGGGACAAGGCCGCTCAGAATGCCGGGCTCTGACAGCTTTCAATCAGCCGCAAACAAACGTGTAGCTTATATCTTTGTGCCGACTGGGATATTTGTCAAAGCACATGAAATTATGTTAAGACAAACACTACTGTTGTGAATAAATAACGTCAAAGTTACCGACAATTCGCATTGTTTTAAATGCTACAGCGCCAAAATTAGTACGCGATTTGCTTTCCTTTCACGAAAACATATATATTTTTGTCTATGTCTCATTTTTATTTATGTCTCTCCACGCAAACAGCGACACGTCAAAAATAATTTAATGAAATACTATATCTTTGTATTGAAAGTTCCTTTTTAACATAAAAATGCAAGTCTATATGTGTTTTTTAAACGCATAGATTTATGCCACGGGCTTTTTTTTTACTGTGTCTAGAGAGTAAAAAATGCCATGTAGAGACGTATTTTGTCTCACGATGTATACCCCGAAGGTATTCCATACACTTTCTCCTATATATGGGAACTTTTGGGTCGGAACAAAAGTTTACACGCTTATGTTCTGCGGCGCTCTCTTTAGCGGAGCATCTCTACATTCCCATTGGTTGCCGCCCAACCGCGTCATAGCTCATTACCATAAAGTTGACTGGGATTCAACTTCTGTTTGACGCTCCCGCCGCGCCGCTCCCTCCCATAGAGAATGAATGACTTCCGGTCGCTTTGACGCTCTCGCCGGCCGTACAGTGCCAGTGACAGGGAATGCCACAGGTGCGATTCGAACACACGCCGACGGGGACGACTGCGAGCGAACCGCTAGGCCATCCTGACGGCCCCCCTATATGGCAGGGAAGCTAATAGTAAAATAAATGCAAATTTTCTCATTCTTAACACTTGCTAAGACATGCTAAACATATCGGACACGATCGCACATACAGGTGCACCTGAACACGCGCGCACGATTGTCTGCGAATCGATTTTAATTTACCACAAATCATTATGCCAAATATCTGGGTAAATGCGAGGCAACTTTCTGAGTTGCCGATTGATAAACACGCAGACTGACAATTTCAATACAGGGAATGGCAGAGGTGGGATTCGAACCCATCGCGAAAGGGGGAGACTGCGAGCGAAACGCAGCGCATTCTGACTGCCTCTTAAATGCCACGGAAGCAATTCCACGGGTAAAATAAATGCAATTTTTCTTATTCTTAATCCTTATTCAATCGTGGTCGCACATACAGGCGCACATGATTGACTGCGTTTATTGAGACACCTTTAAACAATACACCTGACACTCGGGTACAGTATGACCCCACAAATTAACCACAAATTTTTATGCTGTTACAAAATTCCACGATTTTTCCAAAACTTTCTCTAACTTTTTTTCTAAAACTTTTTATAAATCTGTTTCAACAGATGTAATCCTTGATTCAACACTCTGTCAATCAATGTGTCATTTATTTGTTCAAATACAAAAAAGACCATACTGGGATTGAAGCTTATGTAATGTGTATTCTATCTAAATTCCCCACTTAAATCAGTCAACAGTCATAACACTGAAAAAAGTCCACTGTCTAAAGATTAATGGCGCGCATGACCACCTCTAAGAATGTGTTTCATTAGTGTCTGCTCTCCACCTGAAACACAAATCGAGGTGACTTATTATCCTGATAATTCCTTCAATATAATGCAATTAACATGTAAGGTAGAGTGAAAAATCAACACATCCCATGCCCCTGGAGGACTGAAACTGGCCGCCCCTGCTGTTAGAGCAGCAGGCAGTGATCCATCACACCACTAATTACTTCTATTTGCTTGAGGTTCTCAGATGAGTTGGGCATTCGATGTAAACAAATAAGCTTTTCATTGCCTGTTTAGCTGCAGGGTTTGAGTAGAACAGTTGCCTCTGTTCTGTGTGCGCAGATTTGCATGATCACAATGTTATAAAACCCTGTTATTTGTACCTTGTGACAATTTTTCTGTCCCCACAAGGGAAAATCAATTTTATTAAAAAAAAAAAAAGAGGAATACCCAAGTATTGTATTTTGTTTGGTTATTTATGGATAAGGTTGTTATAGTTGGGATTAGGGTTAGAAATATAAATGAATGGAGAGTCCCCACAGAGATATAGATGCATCATCCGTGTGTGCGTGCGTGCGTGTGTGTGTGTGTGTGTGTGTGTGTGTGTGTGCTCACTCCATGACAGACTGGCATGGGGAATGTACTCCTGCCCGTAGGCAACTCTAGCCTTTTCACACAGAGGGTCCAAGATGAGACCAGTAACCAGATAAATATATTTGAAAAAAGTACATTCATTTAGAATTAATTATTATTAACACGATTATATGACTAACAAAAGCCACATTTTCATATTTAAGGTTACACTGTAATTCAATTTTATTGATCTTAATATGCTCAATTTCATCTGACCAATAGGGGGTGCAATTGCACCCCCGGTAAAATGTCCTATGACCCTGCCTTTTGGCTCATGGAGCCAGACGCCGGAGACCCTGTCCAGGACAAGCTAATTGGAAAATGCATAAGTGGATGCAAATACTGTACCTATATAATGCCAGAAACGAAAAGAAAAATGTTTTTGCTTATCTGGGGAAGTCTGATGGATTCATTATATCAATAAGCATGTGTCTATAATATAATATAATATAATAAAATATAATATTGTATTATATTAAATTATAAATGCACATGGAGCGCACTATAGTAATGTTATAAAATTACTAATGCAATTGTGTTTTACTATCATGTAGATTTCGGTAAGATTCAGGAATCTTTAATTGTCACATGCATGGTTATACAAGGTACAACAAGCAGTGAATTGCCCCTGAACCACTCTTTTGTAGACTGTGCAGGTAGACTACGTGCAAAAAAAACATCCAATAAATACTAACAACAAAAAGACATCCAATTGTACTAGGGTTAAAGTGCAATGAAAAAAAGTGAACAGTGCAACAGTGCAAGTGTGGTAAGGGGTACCAGAGGAAAATGGGTATCAGGGTGTCAGGTGTACTGGCAAATCCAGGTTCAGAAACCTTATGGCCTGGGGGTAGAAACTCTTCCTGAGTCTCTCAGTCCTGGCCATGATGTTCCTGAGTCTCTTTCCTGATTTCAGGAGCTGAAATAGGCTGTTGTTGGGGTGGGATGTGCCTTTGGTGATCCTGAAGGCCCTGCTCCTACATCTCTCGATGTAAATGTCCTGGAGAGATGGAAGGGCCGACCTGCAGCAACGTTCTGCTGCGCGGATCACTCTCTGGAGGGCATTGCGGTCCTGAACACAGCAATTCCCGAACCAGGAAGTGGTGCTCTGAGTCAGGATGCTCTCCACAGCGATCGAGTAGAAAGTCCGAAATTTTTAGCAGCTATGCTTGCTACTATGGCTGTATTGATCTTGTAATGAGTATGAAATGATTATAAGGGGTACGTATGTGATTTATGTGGTTTATAGTTTTGTCATGGGGTAGTTAGGATTCAATGGATTTGGGTTAATGGTGACTCATGAGTTATTTAATGGATCCGGGTTATTCACCTGGATGAGTCATGAATCGCCCAGCTCTGCTAGCTGCTGCCACTGGTCTAGTGGTAAGCTACCCTTTGATTCGCTGCAGGGCGCAACTGGCGCAAAGTAGCTTAACAGAAGAAGAGAACGATCCAAAGATAAAAGACTGACATTACATCTCCTGTGTCACTGATACTATCCCGCTAGATACACATTGATATGACAAACGCATGCCCCATTTTCAAATGTAACTTTTCAGGGTAATTAAATTTTATAGAGGCTTAGTAACATTCGTGCCAAAGATGCACCCGGACTGGAAAAGCCAGCTCGCTGGTGGCATGTGATTCATCTGCTGACTGCCAAGACGCCAAGATGTCTAGAGACAGAGCTGCTCCAGGGGCACAATTTAAATGCTTTCAAATCATAGCAAATTGCCAAAGAATATCAAGGGAGTCCATAATTATACCAGCAGTTAAGACATGTCCACGTGTCAGCGGGACTTTAACCAAACATGCAGTTTAATCTGTACTTATTTTGACATGAAGGATGCCTTTAATTTTTTTCATATGCATACAACGTTTCAGTTTATTTAACTGAATTTGTTATTGCATTTTCCTGGTTTATGTCACAATGAGGAAACCTGTTTGTTTTAGGTGCAGTGCCCATGCAGAGAAGGAAGGGCTTTTGAAGTTCTGTTTCATACAATAGTGAGTGACCAAATCTGCATCAGTTTATTTTTTAGTTTCAATGTGATTGTCAACCATCTTGCATACTTTTTACTAGAAGCCAAAAATGCTCCTCGTGATCTCTGAATTGTTAGTAAAGACTTATCAAGAACAGCATCTGAAAATCATTCATTGTTTCAAAATGAAGTTACCTCGTTTGACCCTCCTTTGATCTTCTTTTAAAATCCAGATTCACTTAGGATGTGAACAAGAACCAACTACAGAAAACAGGTCATACATCAAACCAGCATCATCAGTAATGTCAATATTTGTTTATGAAGTTTAATGAAACTTTTTTTGGCAGGGGGGGGGGCATGGGTGTCCTGGGTAGAGTGTCAGGTGACAGTCACTTCTAGCAGCTATATTGCGCTATGTGACTGCCTTACATTTTACCAAATAAAGTCCCTATCTCTTCCTGCCATCTTTAGGTCACATGGCGCTGTGTGCAGACTGGTTTTTTGACACTATTGCTTCTGGATAGTATGTTATTTCTTTTAATTGCTTATGTTGTACAAGTATACACAGTGACCGTTATTCCCTCCAGACTTTGCTTTTGTGACCTGGATAATGAAATCTATAAATTATTTTCTATGTAAAATGTGTACATTTTCATTTACATAAGGTCAGAATAAAACAACATTTGCTATATTGCCAAAGGTATTGGGACACCCCTCCAAATAATTGAATTCAGTGTTCCAATCACTTCCATGGCCAGAGGAGTACAAAATCAAGCACCTAGCCATGCAAACTGCTTCTACAAACATTTGTGAAAGAATGGTTCATTCTGAGGAGCTGTGAATTCAAGCATGGTTCCGTGATAGGATGCTACGTGTGCAATAAGTCCCTTCGCGAAATCTCCTTGCTACTAAATATTCCACGGTCAACTGTTAGTGGTATTATAACAAAGTAAAAGCAATTGTGAATAACAGCAACTCAGCCACGAAGTGGTAGATCACGTAAAGTCACACTCCGGGGACAGTGCATGCTGAGGTGCAAAGTGTGCAGAAGTCACCAACTTTCTGGAGAGTCGATAGCTACAGACCTCCATACTTTGTGTGGCCTTCAGATTAGCTCAAGAACAGATTGTACGCTTCTCTGTCTGGCAATCCTATGGACGAGTCCCAGTTTCGTGGTTGCTAGGAGAACGGTTCTTGCCTGACTGCATTGTGCCAAGTGTATAGTTTGGTGGGGGGGGGGGGATTGTGGTGTGGGGTTGTTTTTCAGGGGTTAGGCTTGGCCCCTTAGTTCCAGTGAAAGGAACTCTTAATGCTTTGGACACTTTGGACAATTTCATGCTTCCAACTTTGTGGGGACAGTTTGGGGATGGCCTCTTCCTGTTCCAACATGACTGCGCACCAGTGCAAAGCAAGGTCTATAAAGACATGGATGAGCGAGTTTGGTGTGGAGGAACTGGCCTGATAAATTTGAGTGGAGACTGCGAGCCAGGCCTTCTCGTCCAACATCAGTGCCTGACCTCACAAATATTCTCCTGGAAGAATGGCAAAAAAATTTGCTGCTCCTAAACCTTGTGGGAAGCCTTCTCGGAAGAGTTGAAGCTGTTATAGCTGCAAAGAGTAGGCTAACTTCATATTAGAGCCTATGTAGGAGGAATGGGATGTCATTAAAGTTCATGTGTGTACAGAGGCAGGTGCCCCGATACTTTTGGCAATATAGTGTATGAATCAAAATGTACATGTATTTATACTAAAGTTACACAAAAATTAATAGAAATGTTCAGAAATTAATAGTTTTAAGATTAGCGACTGTAATATTTTGATCCCCAAAAGGCATGCTGAAATATGGCTTGTAGGCTTTACACATTGTAGCAGATGCTGTCAAAGAGCACTTTTTGCCACATACATAGCAGAATGCGTCTGGAGGTTGCTTAAAGCTTCCTGATGCCAGCTCTGATAAATTCAAATTCAGAATTCTAAATGTTCACTTAGGGAGCTATAACTAAAGTTAAGTGGTGAGCCCCTGTATACTATAGCTCATAGGAGTTTTACTTACACAAAAATGTTCTGAGGTGAGAATTAAAATTGATTGGTTCAGCGAGATAACCAATCAGATCTTCTGTCAGATGTCAGACCAACCAATTAGATATCTTGGTCCTGCCTCCCCCAGTTGCTTGGACCTACGTCTGCCACGATCTGATTGGTTATCGCTCTGAACCAATCATTTTTCGTTCTGCCTTCAGAACATTTTTACGAAAGTAAAACTCCCATGAGTGTATATATATATATATATATATATATATATATATATATATATATACAGAGTCCAAGGCAAGATTCGGGGAAACCAAAAGGGGCTATATTCAGAAGGGCACAGAAACAAGGCAAAACAAAATAGACCACGATGGACCAAACGGGCAGGATAACCATAGGAGCACACACAGGCAATGACTTCAATAACCAGACTGAGAGCATTCTTATACAGGACTAACAAAGGAAACTTTTAAACTTTTTGCCTAACAAATTAGGCAGATTTGTTGTTGGAAGGTACTATGCTATCGGCTGTCCTGAGGGACCCCCTGTCAGCACAGGCCCCCCGGCAGTTTCCTGCCCTGCCTGTCCTGCTGCTATACCTCTGCTTATACAGTAGTGCTCACGGAATGTCTTGGGACCCTTGCTTAATTCAGTACAAATATTTCAACTTGATCGGTTTTATAACAAAAATAATTACTTTATTAATTTATGAAAAATGTATTACATTAGAAGCAACCAGTAGTTTTAAGTAAAAAATGATTTCTAGTAGTAATAAATCACAAACAGTGTCACTGGGTGCTTTTTAATTAGTAACACCAAACATTTGTGTTTAGTATCCCTATGGGAGCCAATGACTGCAATTAATAATAAATTGGCAAGAATGGAAGTGAATGAGTCAAAAAATAAAAAGAAAATTTCAGCGCATAAGATATGTACAGATACTTTTAACATTGCTTGTCAATGCACTTTTGTCATGAAAGCAACTAAATTCGTGGCATTTTTATAAAATTAGGCAAGCGTCCCAAGACTTTCTGTGAGTGCTATATTTAGGATGATATACATTTTATTTAAATATTGCATTTCCCTAAGCTAAGTCTTCACTCAAAAATAGATTTATATGTGTAAAAGAAAAACACAACAGCATTAAAAAAAGCACAGCTTTCCAATAATAATATACAGTACAGTGCAAAAGTCTTAGGCAGTCAAAGGCAATGTTTAAAGCTATTTTTCTGTGTAGTAACTGTATATTTGCTCAGAACAAAACCAGAATTTAACATTATAACATACGCAAATGAAGAATAACACAGTACTAACTACCAGGAATTTCTTCTGTACTCCAATCTTCTTACTGATGCCTTGTTGGATGGCTAGATTGACACCACTTCCCAAACCTCTCCTCAGGGGCACCCCAGCCACTCCATGTATTTATTAAATTTCACTATCAGCTCGCTTAATTAATCAATTTAATTAGTTACACAAGTCAATGAGATATTGATTAGCTATCCGTGGTATGCTAGTGGTCGATTAAAAAAATACATGGGTATATTGCATAGTTGCTGCAAGTAATGGCGTTATATTAGCAGTGGATTGGAAATGGCTAAACTAACACACTTTGATAAGCATAATAGCATAGTTTTGCACCAGTATTAAGATCATTTAAACATCACTTTCTTTGGCTGCCTAGGACTTTTGCACAGTACTGTATATAAAAAAAGAAGCACAAACTGGTCTGGAAAGTATGCAGATAAGTGGTGCTGCAGCCCTATCAGACAAATCTGCCTCCCCCCTTCCCGTGCAGATGTTAGGGGGAGGGACATTATATATAAATGCCAATGAATGCAGAGACATGCATTCTGCCAGTCCGGGGTTCCTAACTTACTGAAAACCTTGCACCTACCACTGGAAACATATATGCCTGGCTCACGTGTTGGACAGGTAAATGTTTTGAATTCATAATACAGCAACAATATTAATTTTGATTGGTATTCGATATTTAATAATATCAATTAAAATTAATATTAATGTTTTATAAATTGCCAATTTAGGTGGCATAAACAGTATGGATGTTTTTCATTAAATTTCACCCATTCCATTTAAAGATCATAACTGTGACTGTGGACCATAACTTTAAATAACATACAAAGGCAAAAAAAATTAAGTACATGAATAAAATATTCTTTTAATTGATGCACTCATTGCCTTTTTAATTTTATGTGTATGCATGTGTGTTTTCTACATTGGCATTCTGTAGGATATTTTTCACATTTCTGCACCTCTATTACAGGCCGGCATCTTAAACGTAAGTTGTGGTTTGAGAAGTAAAACTAGGAAAATGTGTTGGCAAGTACAACTTTCCCTTAGCCCAGGTGTAGGTAACTTTGATCCTGGAGTGCTGGTATCCAACTGATTTTTTGTCCTACCTGGTCTCAAATGAACCATACTGATAAGAAATCATGTATTATAGAAAACCTGCTGGATAGCGGCACTCCAGAATCAGGGTTGCCCACCCCAGCTTTAGCCTATAGCATTTTAGCAGGCTATCGAGATTCTAGGAGATTACACATTAGAATTAGGTAACTGGACCATTCTTACCAAATATATAAAAAGCACCAGGTAGCAGGCAGTAATAAGCAGGTAAGAAATTTCCAGTATGTGGCGATGATAAAAACTGAAGCTTTTTTTTTCATTTAGCAGGAAATGATAAAATATACAGCTTGTTATGCAAAACACAACATTGATGTGGTGCTTGGCCAAAATGTGTGTGTGGGTCATGTATATATTATAATATTGTGGGCACACAATATGATAAAAATCTGTTATTGTGATATTTTGTGGAAATTATTTTGGTCCCAACAAGGGGAAACTCAATTTTATGATAATTATCATGATATAATTTAAGTAATTATTTATTTCAAGGCTCAATGGTGGATTAAGGTTATCCCTCAGGGTTAATCTTAGATTCAGAACTCTCAAAGATGACACATTGAATGGACAGCAAACTGAAATCTAATTTTAATAAATAAATCGTATAAAATTTACTTTTTTATTGTAGGATGCAACACTAGAAAAGAGAGGAATGTGGAATAGCTTGGCCTTGGGGTTAGAAAGGTTGAGAAACCCTATTTCATTGAATGGCAGCACTTCAGGTGGTAAATTAGGTCTGGGGTATTTCCAAGGTACCGCTATGCCACCGACGTCTTTTTACCATGTTTATCCACAATTTCTGTTTTTCTCCAAAGATGTTGTGGCTGCGAGTCATTTCTTTCTTCACTTTCTTCAAGTTTCTCTTCCATGGTATTACCAAAACATGACATGCTCGGGTATTATAGAAAACCTGTTAGACAGCGGCACAAAACAGGTTCGGAAATATGCATATCATACAGCACACCTAATATTTGGTTAGTTTATTGTTAGTAATATTTGTTAGTTTAAGGTTTATTTGTACTTTTTGCTACATTTTAAAATAAGACATCAGAACTATAACATAACATATGGAATTATGCACTTGCAAGTATGTTGTTGGGACGTGGGGGTGGGGGGTAGGCAGCTCTGCGTTGGGAGGATGCTGATTCAAATCCCATGAGTGGCAGAGTACTCCCACCATTGGGCCCTTGAGCAAGACCCATAACCCTAATTGTTCCAGGGACAGGCTGACCCGTCTCCTCTATACCAGTTTCATGAGATGCCCTCAAACTCCTACAGAACCTTTTTACTGTGTTTGGGTTTAGGTGGCCTGGAATTATATATGGGGAAAGGGGATAAATACATATTTTGGACAGCAGTCACTGCTGGTTTATACATACTTGACTTTTGTGTCACGTTTGTGGATGGAACACACCCGTCTGTTGTTTGTGTCCCGTGTTTGAATCGCTCCATGGCAATTGTCGGCTGCTTTCATACGGATTTTTTTCCCTTTATAGACATGTTTTTCCTTTGGAGCTCATAGATATATTTTCGTTACAATCGTATCGGAAGTGAGTAATAGTTCTCTCGGGTCACATCCATGGTAACTAAAGCCGATGCCTTGCCAGCCTCCTTCATCCCATCGGGTTGTGGTGCGTGAGTAGCTCTCGCCTGTATCCACGCGAAGACTTGGGTTGAGTATTTTTGTAGACAGTAGACATTTTCTGTGTTGTACTTCAGAGGAGTTTTTGGAGACATACCATGGATGAGTTGCTGCAAAATGCTGAATGATATTATATAGTGACAAATGGCTCTAGGAGAATTTTGAAGTTTAATTTACTTGAAGGAGGTATTTTGGTTGCTATGCCTGAGTCACAACTAGTTAGTAGTAACACTGGAATGTGTTTTGCTGTCCCTATTAACCCTCTGGAGTCTGAGGCCGCTCAGCCACTTTTGAGGTAGTCTGACTTGACATTTTGAAATATTTTACCTATCTAAAAATCACTCATGCCAGTGCTACATACATACAATTATTGGCACCCCCTGTGATAATTTGTAAAAAGGGTTAGAAAAAATACACCTTTTGGTTAAGTAGCTTCATCTCGCACTGAAAAAAAATTTGAAAAATCCTACTTTTCATTGAAATAAACTTATTCCAAGAAAAGCAAATCCTTCATGAAGAAATAATTATTTTAGAAAGTATATTCTTTGCAGAGCTTGTTGTGCCAGTTTAACCCTTTTCCCGTGATAATTTCCCCAAATTTGCCAACCGTTTAATGATGCTCTAGGGTCAGATTGACCCCAAACACAGGGGTTAAAGAAGAGAGAGTGGGTCTCCATTAGGTCCTCTACCATAAGCAGTACTGACTTCATGAATGAAACAGGACAATGAATTACTTGTGCAACACATATTTCCCCAAGGACAGAATTAACTACCAGTAGCAATTTGCTACATGCTGAACAATTTAGAGACAATTTCACAAAAATGTGTTCACATGTTTTTGTGTGAGGAGCACTCAGAAGAAAAAAAAACCATATAAAAATGAAATGAAAATTTGGCCTACACAGAGCTGGCCTAAGAATCAAACCTACATACCTGGAAGTGTGAAGCTGTAGTGCTAAACCAGTGTTTTCCAACCCAGTCCTCGGGGAACGCCAGACAGTCCACGTTTTTGCTACCTCTCAGCTCCCAGCACACCTGTACCAGGTATTCGGTGTTGTAAAAACATGGACTGTCCGGTGTTCCCCGAGGACTGGGTTGGGAAACACTGTGCTAAACCATGGTGCCAATTTGTATAAAAGATTAGACAATAAATTAACCTGTTCATTTTGGTTTTAATCACACCCGAACATTTTTGTTTGAGAAATGCACATCAGGATATATTGTGCTCCTACACTGTACATTTGATATGTTGACATGTTTGGTATGTATATTAATGCGTGTTATCATTAAATTACTTGCAGGAAGTGATGCCACTCATGGGAAATGAAAATCTTCGGGCAAAAACTGAGCTGAAGCAGGCAGTTTCAGAGAAGAATGAGCAGCGACAGCCTATGGCCACTCCATCCTTCCAGGTGGTGAAGGCCAAGCTCTTCAAAGGGGTCTCCTACTTTTCGGGGGACATGAAAGTGTTTGGAGAATGGATGAAAGGTCAGTAACATTAAATTAGACTTAGCTGACTAAGATGTTTTAAAATCCTAGAGGCTGATATATTTCCAGGTGGATGCCATTTAATACACTCAAATAAAATTTAATTCTAAAACATCTTCAAAAATTTACTAAAAATAGACACACTCTGACTTTTAGGTCTCTACTAGTACATCTTAATGGAAAGCTTTGCAAATGTCTAAATATGGAAACATGACTTATCACATGTTTATTGACTTATCACACATTGTTCTTAATAATCTCCACCCTACACCAGGACGGTTTTTGCTGTTCCAGATTCTGGATTGGGTGCTCCGTGGGGCAGCTCAAGTCATGTTTGTCAACAACCCACTCAGTGGCCTGATCATATTTGGGGGCCTGATTTTGCAGAATCGCTGGTGGGCGCTCAACGGCTTTGTGGGCACCCTGTTTGCTACCATTTCTGCACTTATTCTCAGGCAAAACAGGTAACCTCATGTTCCTCAATACCTCCTCCTAAAAGGAGCATGAAACATGCATTAAATCAGTCAGTTGGCGGGATGTTTTATAGGTTCAGTAATTACACACTTTATAAAGACCTAAATAATGAGCTAGATATTACAAGCATTAGTAACAAATTTAGCTCGGACTGTTTTTTTTTTGCATGACCCCTTGTAGTAATAGTTGATGATACTTCTCTGACTGAAATAGGCTAGTCCGCTCCAGGAAAAAGCTGGTATCTGCCATACAGTTCTGTGATTCACATTTGTTCTTATTTATACACCATGAATCGCACAGCACCATGCAGAGGCACAGGCATTAATTGCAGGAGGCAACTGAAACCAGCTGGGATGCCTTCTTTGCTTTTAAATGGGAATTTACATAGAATTTGGTAACTGGTTATGTTATTGCACACTGTCGCTGGATTGGCACTTAAGAATGAAGTTGCATAGTAAGAGTGTAGAAAAAAAAGGTTTTCTAAATAAGGCTAAAACCCCTGCTGTGGAAAGGTAAACATGACCTTTACATGAATTAATTGCACTTTTGTTTATATGCACTGAAACAAAGCTGGGGCGTTACAGTTTCCAAGATATTTATTATTTATAAGTCTGTGTGTTTGCTTGTTTGTTTCTGTGTAGTTTGCAAAAAGCATTTTAGTTTATTTTCCACTTGAAGGAAAGCAGTAATCGTGGGATATGTTTAGTATGTTTTACTATGGTTAGGTTAATGGTACTAATGTGATAATGTTTTTTAAACCCAATTTAGAGGGGCAATATCTGCGGGTTTGTATGGCTACAATGGAATCCTAGTCGGCCTCCTAATGGCTGTGTTCTCCGACAAGGGTGACTGGTATTGGTGGCTTCTTCTTCCAAACGTCTTCATGTCCATGGCATGGTGAGCAATCTTGTTGTCGTATCAATGCATGAAAAATCCTTTAATTAGGTCAAATTTGTAAGGAGTAGCTGAAATAAGAACTTCTGCATTTCCTCTGGCCTGTAAAAAATGTAGATTGCAGAAATTTCAGGAAAAATCTTACATTTAAAAAATTGGGCAGTATTAAAATTCTAGTGTTGCCGTCTTTTGAAAAAATTCTAAATATAATCATCCGCATTTCCAGCTGCTTATACTGCTGTGGATTTCTCTATTTTTGCATTTTCTAGCCCAGTGGTTTCAAGTGCCCTTGCCTCTATCAACAGTAGGTGGGACCTTCCTGTATTTACCCTGCCTTTCAACATCCTTGTCTGTCTGCACATGGTGGCCACAGGCCATTATAACAACTACTTCCCCCAAGTTCTAATCCAGCCAACGACCTCGCTCCCTAATCTCACCTGGTCAGAGGTAGACGTGGCTAAAGTGAGTAATGGCTTAAACCATTAAACCATAATGTTGCCAGCACCAATGCTTGTTTCTTTGAAGGTAACTGGAAAAGCATATGCCACTCTAAATGATAACCAGTTGTATACAGCAGATTTAAGTCTCAGCATACAGCCAAATGTCGTACCATTTAGCCAGTGCTTGAAGTTCGGAAAACAGGTGCCGGTACTCCCCTTGTTATTCGGTACCAGGTGCCGGTACTCCCCTTGTTATTCAGTACCAGGTGCCGGTACTCCCCTTGTTATTCAGTACCAGGTGCCG
>JAODKL010000040.1:24746620-24760516 GCA_026780765.1 Petrocephalus schoutedeni
AGAACATGCAAACTCCACACACATGGAACTGGGCCGGATTTGAACCCTGGTCCCAGAGGTGTGAGGCGACAGTGCTAACCACCGCACCACCATGCTGCCCCCAGGTGAATAATAATTTTAAATAATCAAATTATCCATCCACCAATCTTCCATGATTGTTTATCTAGTACTAATAAGTGTTATTAGGGTAAGATTCCGTCCGTCTTTGCATAATTTACATATATGTTTCTACTCACAGCATTTAAACAATGTTCATGTGCAGTAATGTATTCATTTATATATGAATAATGTTTCTTAGTTTTTATGTTTTTAATTTCCCATCTTTTGATCTTTTGTAACTCAGGCAGGTCTGGGTCATGGGGGCAGCAGTCTGAGCAGACCCTGTCCAGACCTTGCTCTTACCAGTCAAAGACCATTAGAAAGACTCCATCATGTTCTGGGTCTGCGCTGGGTTCTCCTGCCTTTTGGACATGCCTGAGACACCTCCCCTGAGAGTCGTCCAAGAGGCACCCTACATAGATGGCTGAACCACCTCAACTGGCTCCTTTCAATGCAGAGGAGCAGTGGCTCTACTTCGAGCTCCTCCCAAATACCCGAGCTCCTCACCCTATCTCTAAGGCTGAGCCCAGACACCCTGTGAAGGAAGATAATTTCTGCCGCTTCTATCCGCAATCTCATTCTTTCAGTCACTTCCCATGGAGCTCGTGACCTTATATGAGGGTAAGAACGTAGATCAACCTGGAAATCAATATCTCCATCTTCTAAGTTCTTTCTTCACAATGACAGACTAGTACAACGCCCACATAACTGCAAACGGTTCACCGATCCTCCTGTCAATCTTCCACTCTATTCTTCACTCAATTAGCTGCAAACAGTCCCAATACATGCTGGAGGTCACAGCCTGATGAGGCCAGCAGGATCACATCATGGCCAAAAAGCAATTTTGCAATCCTGAAGTCACCAACCCGCACACCCTCCACCCCTTGGCTGTGCAAAGGCATTCTGTCCGTAAAGGTCTGGGACAGAACTGGTCTCAAAGGGCAGTCCTTTCTCCACCAGAAATGAGTCTGACTTATTGTTGACAATGCAAACCAAACTCTTGCTCTGGTTATCCAGGGACCTAAGACCCCTGTATCTCACTTCCTTTACCGGCCCTAGGAGGTTGGGCTCCCCCTTTGAATCTGGATCCTCCAAAGGTTTCTTACTACTATGGAACTTTTTCCTTGCCACTGTCGCCTCTGGCCTGCTCACTGGGGGGCATTGGGCAGGGATCACGTAAAGCGCTTTGAGACATGTTATTGAGACATTATGTAATGTTGTGAAAATGCACTGTACAAATAAAACTGAACTGAACCGAGATTTGCAAGGACGATATCTCAGAGTGAACCCAAGATGGACAATTAGCAGTTTGAGCGTTCCACCAGTAGGGAACTTATGGATATTAAGCCCACAGTTCATGCTTGTTCAAGAACTGATCTCATGAGCAAGTCTATTATTCCACAGGAGTAATAGGAGTCAGGAGTCTGGGTGCCGAAAAAATGATCATGCCTACAGATATGGACAGCACGCGCAGCTCTTAGGAGCGGCTGCCAGGCAGTCTGTGGAGGCTTGTCATTCTGTTACGCAATGCAGGACAAAGAACAAAGGAGCAGGAGATGGGGCAAACAAAACTAATCAAAGGGTACAGGTTAGAAAACAACAGGATCCCGGGGGATCACAAACAGGGAAGAACACACCAGATTACAGATGTGGCAACATGAATGACAGGACTGGGGAACACAAGATTAGGAAGCACTTTTATTCAAGGACAAAAAAGGGAGCAAACAAGAGACAGCTGGAGTGAATAACACAAGGGCAGGAAGAAGAAGTAAGACAAATGCATCTCAGACATAGCTCGTTAGAGCCACACTAAGGAGAAAACAGGAGGGGCAGTTAGGTGGAGTGTGGCAGGGACAGAATGAAGTATATTTAATAATTTCCTAATGTTGAAAAAAGGATGTCTCAATTTTTCCCTATAAAACCTGTCCGATCTAGGGAAATTAAAGTCAGCATTATGTTTTGCAGATGTAGGAAAGAATTTTAGTTGACATAAAGGAGAGAAATTGGTCTACAGCTACTATATAAGGAGGGGTTACTGTCCTTTCTAATCATCAAAGAAATAGATGCTGTCATCAATATTGATGAGTATAAGGAGTTAGAGAAACTTGTAGCATCCTGCTTTACCTCCTTGTTCAAAGAAAAGTTGTTCAGATTGAGCCAGTCTCCTCTCTGCTAAGTTTGTAAGCAACAGGACATGCTCTAAAAGTAGCTGAAGTCATCTGTTGTGGAGAGTGGAGAAGGGCGAGGAAGCATGCACTCCATCTAGGTTAAACATCTCATCTGATAGCTCTGCGGACAAAGACTATAAGAACCTTGCAAAAAAATGCTGCTGCATATATAAAATATATAAAAGTGCAGAAACTTTTCGAATGTCCCTCGTATGTATATGGTTAGTGCTCTATGATGGCTACATGGCACCAACATAAGCCCTTCATGACAGCCCACATAACTTGTCAAAAGCATTTAGAAATGTTTGTTCCAACTTTTGTGGCTGCCATAAATTTTGACATAGGGAATTCCTGTGTCAAGTTCCCTATATATAACAGTATAACAATAATACCACAGTGTGCAAATAAATGTCATGAATGGCAACAGTACAAAAACAAGGTGTCTCTTGCGATCAGGCATAAGAACTGCAAAATCAAAAAAACTGTTTGAATCTTTATAAACTTCCAGGTCGTGTAGCAAACGATTAAACGATTAAAATGAATGAATTAAATTTTCAAAACGATTTAAAATTCCGAAATTGAATAGCAGTATAGGCACTCACGCCAGACACAAGGTAAGCAAACCCATCGGGAAACGTGAGGGGAGTCACAAATCCATTCCTCTTTAGGAATTTCATATGGATCCACGTTTCTGATGATTTTGATTCTCTCCATATACCGTTCCTTTAGTTTGGGTTGGAGCTTCTCCCTGTACAGTCCCATTTCTTTTTGATAAAGCTTAAACATGATTCCAAACAGCGCACAGCACAATCCACAGAGTCCACAGAGTCTGCCGGTTTGTTTTGATTCAGTGCCAAGCAATATGGTGGCTCTGCCCCATAATGCACTGTGCGCTGGCTTCCGTTCCCAAGCTGTGTCTTTGTCGGGTTAGTCATCTAAATAATGTTGTTTGTTGGGCCTCAGTCCAAAAAGACATAACTGTTGAATGGGAGGGTGGATAGGGTTAGGGAGGGAAGGAGGAGGAGAGAAGGGAAAAATGTATAATAACAAACAGACAAATTAATACAAAAGTACAGAAAATTTTAAAAATACAACAACAACCATAATCTCAATTGTGCCTATTCCCTGAGTGACATACTTTATGAAAACCTAAGTGGCTAGAAATCACTATTATATTCTTCTGGCATCTCTTTTCCCTTATTAAAACAGAAAATAGTACAATACATGAAAAACACTGAAAATGAAGATGAACAGGTTAACAGAAAATCACCATGTCTCCAAACATGCTACAGGTAAGCTAATGAATACCTCTATAATGAAATGAAGCTCTATCACATGAGTGCAGGTTCATCCACTAGTGAATGCTGATTAATTGTGAACAAAAACACAGTGATTGTAAACCTTAATAACATACTATCAAATGTTACAAAGGAATGTATGTAAACATCAGCATCTGCCAGTAAAAAGACAGATCTATGCAAACTTTGGATCCAAATTTGTAGGGTTCGGAATCAAAATAGCTCTAGATAAGCAAATGGCTAGGAACTTAGGAAAATACAGATAAAAAATATATAAACTAGCTATAAACACTTTTAAATCAAGAATGTTTAGGTACATCCAAGTCAGACAGAAAACTGAAAATGTTTAGCCTTCCAGTGACAGCTAAAAAGGTTAATGATTAGTTCCTTGGGTAACTAGCAGCTGGCTAATAATATGTAATAGAAAAAAAATATCATAAAGTAGGCTGAATCCAAGGTAGTAAAGTTACACTGGTGAAGAAGGCTCAGCGCACACTGCTGCTATGTAGGCTTTGGCATTTATCACCACAGAAAATATTTCCTTATCTCCCTCTGTTGTTATGATGGTTAGCCTAGCAGGAAACAGCAAGGCTGACTTCACGGTATCTTCTGCATTGTTTCATCATCTCAGGAGCGTAATCCTCATATGTGCCAATGGGGCTGCCTGCTTACTACAGTTTATCTCCCTGGGCCCATGCCCTACCAAATGATCTTATTCCTTTTCCTGGTACTCGTGCACTCAGATAATGACAGCGCTCAGCCTTACCCCAGACTTGGGTTTAGCTACGAGTACACCTGTGAGCTCGATGAAGTTCAGGTGAAGAGGGCAAAACATTATCGCCCATGATCTCCGCTTGCAGCTCTGCAAAGAAAGTCATGGGACGAGGGCCTTCAATACACTCCGGTAGGCTAACTATTCTGATATCATTTTAATGGCTACGTGACTCAAGTTCCTTAACTTTAGATAGCATCTTAGCATGGTAGTCTGTCAGAGTACTGCAGGCGGTTTCTAGAGTCATTATGCGCTCATCTTGCTGGGTAGAGTCGGACTCGAGAGCTGCAAGTTTCTGGACCTGGTCCCACACAGTGGTTTACATTCAGTCTAGCTTTGCTTCAAGATTTGCTTCTAGATTTAAATTTTCTAGTAAATGTCTTATGGTGCTCCTCCAGGAGGTCAGCTATGGAAGCCATGCTAAGTTCATTGCTGACAGCCTCCATGATGGTCTTTTCTGCCATGTTTATTTGATCCTCCAAATTTTTATATGGGAATACCCATCGTAAAGTCGAAATATCAGAACATGGACCATCATAACCTGGGGAGTGGCTGCAGTTTTCTGTTTACCCGGATTATAATATTAATCCAAAGGCAAAACATAATGGAGCTAAGGGTTTTTGAAAAGAAGAATGTAGAATATATGCAAACAAGATCCAACGCATGTCTACCCCATCGCATATCCAAACTAGAAGTCATAGTCCTCGTTCTGAAAGCTTGGAGCCACCACCCCAGTCTGCCGATCCAAAGGCACTGACCCCAAACTCCAAGCAATGTTGAAGAGGCACAGCAGCCAAAACAATGATCCAAAGCCATTAGGAACTCAGATCTCATTCATTTCTGGGGCCTTACCACTGAAGAGTGTTTTAACTACATCAGTGTCTTCCCCGAGTCCTCTGACTCTGCTTCCTCTAAGAGGAGCAAAGACATTGGGCCAAATGCAGCCCATCATTTTAGTGATATGGAATGTAAATGCTTGTCAGATTAGTTCTTTCCAAAATGTATTTCCTCCGCTGGCTTAACAACATGTTTTAGTGGAATTTGCAGCCAGTTTTACATCCATGAGTAATTGAATGATTAAGACAAAGGCATCCAATTTTAGAATAAATCCTAGTCATGCTATTCTAGTTCATTTTACCAGAACACAAGTCAGTAGGATGTCTCTGTCAACTATATGCACACTCAGGACGATCAGTAATTCTTTCTCAACGTATTGTTAAATCAGGCCATCTTTTTTAACTGCAGGGTAAAAGTATGTTATGGACACACGTTCTTTTACTTTATCTGAAGCGCCATCAGAACAGCCAAAAACGTATGTGGGTTCCTTCAAGATATATTATGTAAGTGACAGACATCTCACCAGAAGTATCAAAATCACAACAGCATGGCTCAAAAACTGAAAGACAGAATTAAACTGCTTTAGAAATAAGGTGTACCAATGTCTAGGACAGAAATCCTGGCCTTGTGTTTACAGCACATACAGTACAATCCTCATCCCTGCTAAAAACAACAGTAAATATAAAACAGCACTTTTGTGCAGTAGTATCTTGAGAGTGGCACCTCTCATATCTGAGAGCATGGAAATTTAAAAATGGTGTGAGTTACTCTTTTGCTAACTTTTGTTGTATGCCATATTCGCAAAGCTGCTGGCAAGGCAAAGTGTAATTTTTAACCAACATGTAACATCACTACTTCTACTGGCTAAAATCTGAAGCTGTAGGATATCATATATTAGTCTGATTGGGTGGGCGGAGAAAGGCAGCAGCCCTCTAGGGTTACATTGACAAATATAGTTTTAAATGAACATCCACCTAATTAAATGTCACCGCCTAACAATGATCCTGAATTTGCAGCCAGTTTTACATCCAGGAGTAATTAATTAATTAAGGCAAAGGCATCCAATTTTAGAATAAAAAAATTAGTTCTATTTAATTTTACCAAAAGTACTTTTCCCAAGCCAACAGGATATCTCAGTCAACTGTCTATGCTCATACAGGATGATCAGCAATTTTCTCTGCATATCTTTAAATCAGGCCATTTTTCCTGTCTTTAACTGCAGGGTATGCACCAACATAATTATGTAATAGCTTTGAGTATGTTGAGAACACATGCTTTTGATTCTTTTACTTCATCTGAAGCTGCATCTGACTGTCCAAAAAACCCATTTAGATTCCTTCAAGATACATTATGTAAGCGACAGATCTCAGCAGAAGTATCAAAATCCCTGCATATCAGGCAACCCTGCAATGTGCAGCCACCGTGAACATTTCAATGGGAGCAGCATCAGATGTCCTGTCGCTGAACTTCCCCGTTCCTGAAAGTGAAAGGCTAGAGTGTGGCTGTCTTGCAATTTGTCTTGTGACTTGAGTTTAAAACTCCGCTGATCAGATCATCAGGGATTTTACAGATGCCATACATATTGGCCTGCCTCTGTCATTTTCACATGCTAAAATGACGGATGGCCAACTTTTCAGGGGACACTGTACACAATGATAAGAAAAACCTCAGGTCGCAGATAAAAAAAGACACCACTGTTGATAAGTCAGTTAAAGAATGTTCTTTTTCCAGTGGATGACCCGATTAGTGGTATCATTTTAAAGGTTTGACGCAATTTTTTTTGTCAGGAAAAGAGTCCTAGCCCAGAGAGGCTTGCCCTTCCCCAGTTCAAAACCTGCCTCTACTCTGCGTGTGCTTGGAGTTTCTGTTCTATGCTTTTAGCATGGGCTTCCTCACACATTGCAAAGCTCAGAGCTCTGCTTAGGGTAACTGGTGTCAACAAACAGCACATAGTGTGAAAGTGTTTGCGTGAGGGACTGCCCTATCCTGAATGAAATAGGCTGCGACCCTGTCCAAGGTAAGTGGGTTGAAGATTGATAGATGGATGAATCAAGTGAAAGGCATAAAACTAGGTCAAGCCTGCCAGTGGCTGATCTTGGAAAACTGATGGTTCCACGCAAGAAACATGCCAATGGGGCCGGATGATTATGCACTTATCCACTTTTCAAATATCACCTGCACGTTCTACAGTAAATTCTTCACTTTGTAGCAAATTTTCATTCAATCATCATATATTTTTTTTGCCTTACAGCCCAGTGTACCATATATGACCAAAGTCAAAACTTTGATGGGTGGGTTGAATGTAAGGCAGAAATAAAAGGTAGGGTCAAATATGGCCCTGTTCCTCAGGGTTAAAACAGACCACAATGCAATGCATTTCAGCAAAAACCATTGTAACAGATTATGGCGCCAACAATGGTACAATGTAATGGAAACAAATCAGAGTTAAATCACAATTATCAGACATCAGTATTTCCACAAATATTTTTAATGTCCCTAAACGTTAGCCCTGAAGAAAGATACTTTACTGTTAATTCTGCCGCTGCCTTATTCAGTTGCAGAGGGTTTTACACAATAACATCAGCAATATTTAGGATGAATGTGTAAGCACTCATATGTTGCATTATATGCCTTATGCTTACAATGTGCCATTTGCCCGAGTTATACATAGCTCTGGAGAATAGCATCTGCAAAGTAAAATAAATGTAATTTAAAGAAAAATGCAAGTATGTGGGAAGATTAGATCATGCAATCCTTCATAAATTTTAGAACGAGTGGACTTGCAGAATTTAGCACTCATCACAAAGCAAAATAACACTTTTAGCAATATAGTGATAAATTTAGAATTTTGAAAAATTATGTAAGTGGAATTAGATCATCCTTTTAAAGTAAGATGCAACTAACTAAATGAGATATAGCCAAATAATATTCAGGTTAAATGCAAAGAGGCGTTTCAGTGCTGTATCTTACAGTAAGTGGATTATGATTATTATTAACAATAACAAACGCATCCACCTATTTTCTGCAACTGCTTGTCCTATTTACTGTTGCTGGAAGTCTATTACAGAGGCTACAGGCACAGGGCAGGGAACCCAGGACGGGGCACCAACCCACTGCAGAGCACATTCACACAATAACAGTAATACTTTTATTATTATTCATAACAATAAAAATAATGTCATTACACTGCTACTGCTGTGAGACAATTTGGCCTTAATGGCTGAGGTTTACTCAACAGCTGTGAAACAAATGGAGAGTCACTACTAATAAGTACTATGTTTTTGTGCGATACACCTACAGTTCCCTCATCTGGCAAGATTTTAGAACTGCAATAAATCAACAATGTTCATGAAGCATCTTCAAAAAAAAATTTAATAGAATAATAAAATACATTGAATATGCATTATAATAAAGACCTCTCCAATAAAAAAAAAAAAAAAGGGTTTGTACCTTAGTCTTAAATCCAAAACAGAAATATATACAGAAGATAACTGGAAACTCCCTTAATGTGTTAAATGCAAATCAAAAGTTTGGTTTAAACAAAATACCAATAACATATGAAGTTGGAGCTCACAACGTATTAAAGTTCTACAACAAAAGAAAAAAAAATTCAAGCAGTAAGCTGGATAAGGAATTTTGGTTCTCAAATGTGCTGGGGGGGGGGGGGGGTTAAACTCCAGAGAAGTAAAATAAATACAAAAAAAACCACTGATGTTCATTCTACAGGCATTTACTTCAGCTACTGGGATCCGGCTGATATGAGCATGGTCAGTTGTTACAATGAAGATTCTGGGAAATGGAAATTTCAAGAACAAAATTTGAACCAAATACGGCAAAATAACTAAATGCTTTTTAAGGTGCACTTTGAATTGTAACTACTTTAAAATTTTAAATTAAAAGTAAGGACCAAAATAAATACTTCTGGCACTCTGACCTTTGCTTCAATGCCAAAATATGCTGTTCATTAACATGATTGTCCCCTTTGATAAAAAAAAAATCTATACTGCATTGTTTGAAAATGTTAAACAGGTCTTAAGTTTAGAATCCTACCTTGTAACGGCTGGTGCGAAAAAGCATTGCATTAGTACATACATTCACAATAGCAGGTTCAAGAACTGAAATACACAATTACACTGCTTTAGCAATAAGGTGTACCTGTGTCTAGGACAGAAATCCTGGCCTCATGTTCAAAACACGTACAATCCTATACTGCTAAAACTCAGCAGTAAATATAAAACAATACTTGAGACATCACATGCCTGTAATATCTTCTCTAATTTAAGAGCATCGAAATTTAAAAAATTAAATAAATAAAAAATTTGTGTGAGTTACTCTTTTGCTAGCTTTTGTTGTATGCCATATTCTCAAACTTGCTGGCGAGCCAGTGTAATTTTCAACCAACATAAACATCACTTCTATTGGTTAAATTCTGTAGCTGTAGAATATTGTATATTAGTCTAATTGGATGGGCAGAGAAAAGCAGCAGCCTTCTGGGCATTAGATCGACAAAGTTTTAAACGGACATCCACCTAATTAAATGTCCTGCTACTTGGCCTGCATGCCCCAGTGAATCATGCTGATAGGAAAACTGGAAAATTCCATTTTTGCCAAGATGATCGGGAACACCATCAGCTTAGTCTGAAATTCAGCCACAAAATAAGCCCTTGCAAGAAATTATTTTCATGTGGAGTAAATTTCAGCGCAATCAAGTATCCATTAATTATACATTAACCCTTTTCCCATGATAATTTCCCCATGTGAAATTTTCCTACCGTTTAATGATGCTCTGGGGTCAGATTGACCCCAAACACGGGATAGGGGTTAAGAATGCATTTTATACAATATGGATGTGCATACATTCACAAATCTTTCCACACAATACATACACTTGGAAAATTTTCAAGCAAAAACAAGGTACATAGCCCAACAACAGTTGCAGACAATCTGCTTAAGTTGTAAATGCCTAAAGTTATATGTACATCATAATTACAAGCATTTCAAAGCTTTGAATGACATACAGATTGCACAACATGCAAATGTATGACAGACAAAAAATAATTTGAATTAGTCAATTACATACAGAATGCAACATGTCCCTGACATTTGGAGTGCTGCGTCACATTTTGCAGAGAAGAGCTGAAATAAGATTTCATCCTGACAGAATTCTGTGCTGATGTGCATTTAGTGAGTCCAGTGTATGCACAACGGGCTGTTTTCATGACTTCTACACAACCCGGGAGGTGACGGAGGTCTGACCTGCAGTTAGCTACGAACACATATTCAATAGTTCCAACTCCAAAAAACAGAGTGCCCCTGAGCTAGCTAGAACTCCAGATAGTGCAAACAATGATGTTGCCGTGGAGACTTCACTCGAGGTGCTAGGAAGCATCACCTAGGGTAATGAGCGGAGAGGAAGCACCGCATGGAGCGGGTGGCAGGCTACAGTCAATTCCACAATGTATCCACGTTTCTCTCCATCCATTGGGCATTTAATTTGATTGTCTCGATTGCTTCACTCACACACCTCATTTCTGAGCCCTTGCCTTTGAGTGATCCGAAAAAGTGCTGTACCTGTTAGAGAAAAAGGGATATATATAAAAATTATGCAGGATGACACACAGGACTATTACAAAGGATTTAAAAAGAAAACCTTATAAAGTGAACACTTTCTGACCTCTACAAGGTGCCTTTCTGTGGAGAACTGAGAGGTTGTGGATGTTATGATGTCTTGCAATGCGAAAGAGCCAATGGGAAATCTGGGGGTGAAGAAAGAAAGCACAAAAAAGTGAAACACTGTAAACAAGCGACAAGTGCAGAGCTCAGAGCATTCTGTTAATCACAGATCAATATGGTAAGAGAGGACCTCACCCAGTTCACTTACTTCTTAATTATTGCATCCCAGTTCTCCTTCACAAAATCCCATGCGTGGAGGAAGCCTGCAAAGTTCCTGGAGACTGTGTGGAGAACTAAGGGAAGTTCTTGAGTCTGGATGTTACTCCCTTCTAATGCATCCTGCATCAGCCTGCGGGTAACATAAAGGGGTAGACCATTTTCAGAAAAAAAAAAAAAAAAAACGGTTTTAAAATATACTGCAGCAATGCATGTGGGGGCACTTGTTTAGCAAAACCATGATGACAAATCTCATTGCTTAACAGGGCAGCTCTGGTACCGGTGTTCCCAACTCACCACACAGTCTTGGGGATGCTCTGCGAGCTGGCCAGGGCGATCAGCATCTTGCGCTTGTCTATGTCGACCATGGAGTGCGAGTAGGTGCTGAATAACATGTCCCAGCCAGAGTCACTTTGGGCTGCCACTGAGAACACAACTCTCATGATGTCACCAGGGATCCTGCAGCAAAGAGGAAAACCATTAGTGCTGGCCAATAAAGCTTCATAAAGCTAATTTTAACACAGCCATCACAAACAAGCTGGAAACATTTGGAATGTTATTGAACAATTGGGTCTTATTATTTTTTGTTTTACAATGCCATTTTAAATTGAAGACAATTTTGAAACACACAGAAGCACACTAGGCACTGTAATAACCACCACTGATGATCTAATATTGTTTATGTTTCCATTTACCTTTTTGTTCCGTTGGACTCCACCCACTGGTTGA
Source organism: Petrocephalus schoutedeni (assembly GCA_026780765.1). Lineage (NCBI taxonomy): Eukaryota > Metazoa > Chordata > Actinopteri > Osteoglossiformes > Mormyridae > Petrocephalus > Petrocephalus schoutedeni. The sequence continues at coordinate 24,758,413 of JAODKL010000040.1, forward strand.
ATATAAGCATTGCACCCTTTGTGCAGTTCTCTCTCAAATAGCGGCAGGCCAGAGTCAGCAGCTCTGACCTCAGCTCTTGTTTCGAGATGGAGGTCTCTTCTTCCCAAGATTGACTGTCCATCAGATCCCCAAAGAGATCCGAAATGTATGCCTTAATAATAATTGTAATAATTAAAAAGAAAACTGTAAACCACAGAGCTCAAATGAAGCTTACAAAATTCTAATTAAACCAACAGGAGAATTGCCAGGGACTTCAAAATGGAATAAAATTGTTAATAAATCCATCAGTGCATAAAACATGCTTTATTACTTTTAGGGAATTCAAGTACCTCTGCATAATGAGGTACAATGACTCGAAAACTTAAAAATTTAAGCATACTAGCAGGTAATCAAGTGAAAGTAACACTTTTCCAATAATGCGTAGAGACAAAAAAGCAGATTTATTCTACATTAGTAAACAGGTCCCTTATTAAACAAATTGAAAGTAATCACCCTTTGCTACTCAAACCTTTTTGATACATTATAGTCCACTCAAGTCAAAGCATTCTATTAATTAAACAAATGCAGAAAAACAATACATTTCCAGAATCTCTCTCACTGATACACACCTTCATTCTTGAAACCCGTCTCAAGTCCTGTCTTTTTTCAAGCAGCTGGCAAATTTGGTCAAGCTGAATCAAAGCTTCCGTTAAAGGGGCTGGGTGGGTCTCACGGTCAAGATATTTCAAAAAGTTGTTGACTTGCCTAAATGAAACCTTGCCCAGCCTGTCAAAGGAAGCAAGTGTGCTGAAGTATCCCAGGAATTGTAACACTGTTCACTAATAACAAACATTGACAAAACATACCTTGAGAGCATGAAGAGGTTATTAATCATTCCAGCTCGATCTTCATTGGACAGAATCTCTGTATTGTTTCTTATCGCACCAATCAATGCTCCCCAACCTTCAGCTTCATAATTGACAATGTAGAAGCCCTCAGTTTTGAAGTTGAATTTCAACCACTTTGTGCTCTCAGGAACATCAAATGACGCTATTGTTCAAACAGAAAGCATCAAAATTAACAGCGTTTATTTACATTTTGATTTGCATCACAGGACAAACTGTCAGTAATAAAATACATTTCTGGCAAACAACATTCAGAAAATAAACAGCAGGCTTCAAGCAGTGATTTTTAATCAGTGACCCTGCAATTAGATATCATGTAGCTTTAAATCATGGGCATGAAGGCAAGTCCTTTTTATCCTTTTATAGTACTCACAATACTACATGCTCAGTTATTCCTGAATGCAAGCAGATAGCTGCATAATACAGAACACCGATATGCAAAGACTGAACTCAAACGAGAATAATGTCTACCTTTTTTATCTTTCAGGTGAAATGTCTGCTTACACTCTGGGAAGCAGCCACAGCTGTCATTGACGTACGTTACGGGGATGTGCCACAGATTTCTGAAAGATAATACTTCATGTAGCACAGACTGTTCCAGAGTATTTTTTTAATGTTACAATAGCTATTCACGCAATATGTTTTGTTTCAGAAAAAGAGAGACATGATAAACTTTCTAATCAATAACAATACAAATGAGCTGTTACTAGGTAAATACTGTGAATCACTTGCAGATGCCAGATGCATACAGTCCCCTCACACCCCAGCATATGGCCCTTCTTACCCAGACTTGGTGCTAGGGTCTGTAGTGAGGAGGAAGTGCTCCTGGGACAATGTCACACGATTGCCTGTCCTGTTCACAGACACCAGGGGAAAGCCTTTCTGCAAGGTCCATGTTTTCATTATGTCTACCACACTGTATGACTCCTCCTTTGCAGAGAAAGGTATAAAAACGGGAAATAAAACAATGGAAGTGGCTTGCGCAGTAGCAGTTCTGCATACATGCATCCCCTCATGCCTCTGTGCATGTTAAAACATGCCTTATTCCATCACTGCATTCTCCAAGCAGAGCCAAGGCTAACAGTGACAAGGTCCATGAAACATTAACCAACAGTATCCATAGCAGGGCTCTCAAACTCCTACAGAGCTACTACCCAGGAGGTTTTCTGTCCTACCTGGCTTCTGATGAGCCACAGCTGTTCCTGGGATTTACCTGAGAA
>JAODKL010000040.1:24760616-24812805 GCA_026780765.1 Petrocephalus schoutedeni
ATTTACCTGAGAACAGCTGTGGCTCATCAGAAGCCAGGTAGGACAGAAAACCTCCTGGGTAGTAGCTCTCCGGGACCAGAGTTGGATACCCCTGATCTGCAGGCTGTCAGTTTCTACAGGCTCCCTATAAACAAATACCAGAAAAGCTCAAAAATCGTTAGTATGTGTAATACTACTGTAGGTAAATCCTAAATATACCCTGGTAATCGTTCTAGTCCAACACATGGGACTTGAGTGTAAAAAAGGTTGGTTTTTAAGGGTTTCAGAGCCAAAAACCAAACCGAAGCTAATTTCAAATAACAGTTATTAATTATTATTATTACAAATAATTTCCCTATGGGGATCAATAAAGTATCTTCACACCTCCCCTGACCTTGCGCTCAATGACGGCAAGCTTGGCCATGAAGGGCAGCCACCTTGTGCGGCACCCAGGGAGCTGGGGGTTAAGGGCCTTACTCAAGGGCCCACAGATGTGCAGAGGCTTGAAGCAGCAGCCTTCCAATCACAGGCAGAGGCCTAACCTGCTGAGCCACGCTCTGCCCCCATCACCATTATTGTTAGCTTCTGCTTATTTTTTGAAGAGGTTTATCATTATCAAATTAAACTTTGGAGTTAGTAGATTAGTAGTTATTGCAGCCAGCTTTTCAGGCAACCGTGGCAACCACTGCTTTAATAAGTCTTTTTAATATAGCATCTACACCATACTTCATAAACGTGACGCAAGAGCAGCCTTCTTCTACACGGCCACCCAGGCAGCTGCCTGGCATGTGGATGCAAGAAGAGATGCGTGCTATGGCATGTCCACAGCTGCACTAAGTGTGAACCAGTGTATAAACCACTTCTTCCTCTATAAAATGTTTTTAAGTTTTGCATTTACACATACTGTGTTCTTCCTTACAAACTTGGACACTATGGCAAAGGTTATTTCTGGGTTCCATCCTGTATGAGAAATGGAGGTACCAGGCAAAATGTACGTATTAAAGATGAATGAGAAATGGCTAAAAACATCCAAAAGATCAGTCACTAAGTAACAAGACTGACAAATTAATAATTTAGTAATCACTTTTATAATGCAGAAAGTTTAAAGTGGTATACAGTATATACATACATACAGTGGTGCTTGAAAGTTTGTGCACCCTTTAAAATTTTCTATATTTTTTACATTAAAGTGACGTAAAACATCTGACTTTCAAAGTCCTAAAAGTATATGAAGAAAACAATTAAACAAATTTAACAAGAATTATTATATTTGTTCATGTAGTTACTGATAGTTGTTCTAATAAAGAAAAAGAATAAAAAAAAAAAGAAAAAAAAGTGTTAAAATGTTCTGGAATGGCCAATTCAAAGTCTTGACCTTAATTGGACCTTAACTGAAATGCTGTGGAAAAACCTAAAGCCAAATGTTCAGCATCTACAGGATGTAATCATTAGCATATTACTAGAACCATATTGATTATTGTGATGTAATCAACTCAAGTAACCAATTCATTACGTATTTGAGCCTCATGTTAGCCTTACAGCTAATGGTGACTCTTATTCAGCTCTGTCTGAATACCCACAATAATGGACCCGGCAGCATATCTATCCTGAAGGCCACTCTAATGAGATCCATCTTGGAGGCCACAGTAATGAAGACCATTTTAAAGCACGTGGGAAAGACTGGGCGTTTAGAAATACGACCAGCAAGACGTATCACAAAGGGGTGTGGATCAGGGAAAAGGAAATGCATAAGAATCTCTGTAAATCAATATTGGACACACTCCTGCAGGGTGTCTGGGCTTGCCTGTAACCTCTGTGTCGCAATAAAGGCTGAACTTGGAATTCTACACAAGCGGTTCCCGACTCCTCATTTGGCAGGGAAGAAAAACCACAACATAGGTCACTCTCACATAAATAAATAATGTATGTATGTATGTATGTATGTATGTATGTATGCATGCATGTATGCATGCATGTATGTGTGTCTTTATATGAAAGTGTGTATGTGTATATACTAGAGGCACACAGTAAGAATGCAGCGCTTAAGTGAAATCCAGGTCCTTTTAATTGAAATGGTAGTTTACAAATCCTGTCCTAGCTCAAAGTGTCTGGGATGACATGGATAATCTGGTTACCCTACATACAAAAAGTATATACACTTAAATAAACGCACAAAACTTCTCTGTCAATGATGGTTTTAATACCCATCCTTAACGTTACCTGTAAGCTAGTTCAGTGTAACGTATTAATATGAAAGGAAATTTCCATATACATTTTCACAGGTGTTTTACCCTTTAATTTGAATTTCGCGTTGTATTGTGGGAGCTAATGTCTGTAAATTGAACAAAAAAAATATATATATCGGTCGACCTCTAGTATATACTGTATATATGTGTGTATATACTGCATGTATATATACATACACTTATTTTTTTCTAATTATCTGACTACAGACAAACTTATGGTAACTCCAAACTGGTTACTCTTATTTCCCCCAATTGCGACTGGGGGAAATAAGTGCTTCCTATTTGAAGTTACCCAGCAGCTGCTGGGCCAGTTGGTTCTCTCTGGCCCAGCACTTGCAAACACTACTGCAGTGAATGCGAGAGCGAAGGCATTCATCAATTCAAAAGTCGATATTCAACCTGGCAAAAGGAATGTGATGAAACCACAGTTGCACCTGCTCGATATGGAATAAACTGCAGTTACCGATGGAAGACTTTTCCAGAAGTCTTCAGTATCGGCATTCTTCTCCTTGTACTTCTGTAAATAATCAGTGACTCCCTTGTGGAACTTCTCCTCTGACAGAGTTGAATTAAGCATGAGCAAGACTGAAGCACCCTAAAGTAAAAATGAAAACAAGCAACCCAGAAATTTTCAGGGTTTAAAATGAAGAGTTAAAATTCTGGGAAAGCTTATGCTCCCACCCCAGATTGTAATGCAATTATAAAAGGAAACCACCTAAAGAAATTGATTGTTTTCCTAAAGGTGCATTGAGAAAAATTAAGAAAAAACAATTCACCAAATAATATTTATTTTAACACCATACATAGACCCTAAAATGTATGCTCTGTGACTGGCAGGCCAGCTTCTCCCTTCATACCTTTTCATAGGACACAGAGTCAAACATTTCTTCCACCTGTTCAGGCGTTGACACCTCTGTAGAGACGGGGTGGGATGAATTTAGCGAGTCTTTTTCCAGCACTCTTAAACGCATGCTTAAAAAGGTGTTGCCCTGGCACAGAGAAAGAGATGAAAGTAGGTTACATCAATTCAAACCCAGTGTACTGACCAATAACATGGGGAAATCTGGTGGTTATTCATGAAAGAAAATAGCCACGAAAGGTGACCAGTTATCTGGCTGCATTCATGCACTGAAACTGACACCAGTGAACTGCCTGTCCCTATAGTTATTACCGGGGTCATCGTGCACCACCACATGGACTACACTATACTGTTAACACTGAGAAGTCAACAGCCTAATTATACAACAGCCTATTTATAACAAATAAAGCATTTCCTTTTCTTCAGAGCTTCAGTTGTAGTCTGAATACTGGTCCTTATATGTAAACGGTTTATTTGCTTTGTGTGATTTTTCAATTAATTAGATTTAAGGCGGGTGCTGAGATGGCAGGGGACTAACCCCTTCAATATCATCATATATAGTCCTTTGTTTACAAAAGAAAAATAAAACCACCCAATAAATATAACACATCACATATTTTTTCTTTTCCTGACAATTTTCACTTAGAGAACCCCTAACCTCTGTTAAAACGGCTCCGTCTAAACTCCTGCTTCGAGGTGCATTTCCCAAAAGCACAGCTGACGGATATGGCTGCGAGCAGATGCTTACTTACAGACCTCTGAGCAAAGAGATAACAGGCAAATATAAAAGCACCACATGGCTTTGTAGCTAAACTTAACTGACTGTACATCTTGCATCATAACCAATATTTAACCACTAAAAGATTGTAAAATGGTGGAATGTTATCGTCTGACTTCAATTCATTGTCATTAATATGTAATTTGATTGCACAAGCTGCAACTGACTTGGTAAGTGAACAGCACAGCGGAAAAAGCAAGGCTGACAACAGCGGTAAGCAGCATTCGTGCCAGTCACAATCCTCAACCCGCTTTGGGAAACACTATAAAGTATGTTTCTGTTACTAGAAACTCTGAATCATTTAGAATCATCATAAACAGTGCTGACAGAATGTCCCTTGTATTGCTAAAAAGAGATTCAATAAAACCCCTATATTTACTAGGGGTCTGCAGGAGAAGAAGATCTCCTAGTCGCCGTTTTATGTGTGCGGTGTTGTGTAGTTCTTCTTTCCGGAAAGTTGAGATGCGTTTGTGAGAGAGACAGGGCACAGGAGAGTGACAGGGGCATCATAGCGGACACTGAGGTGAGGTGATTTTTTTTCTCCAAAGTACAGGGCCTGACATTCGTGGCAGAATCTTGTGATTTCTGCATATTTTTAAATAATTACCGCAAATTCAGCATACATAATGCAAGACATTTAACGAACTTAAATTACCATATTAGTGAAGTTGAATAACTGTAAAAATGGAAATACACATTTCACTTTATATATTGTTACTCTAACCACAGTAGTGTATGAATTAAAAAAAGAACTGTATAGAGCATGACTAGAGAATCACCCTATAATGCGACATCACCCCTCTGATCCTGATATACCCCTCCCCCTATGTCAATATAAAACTCTGCCCCTGAGTGATAGCAAATTAAATTCAAAATAAACAGACCTGCATATTGAACAAAAATAACCTGGGTACATACACGTGGTAGCAAATTAAAAAGTTACACATTTGCTAAATAGGCATATATATGTGTTGCTGCCTCAAAGCAAGGTGCCTGGCAAGCCACTTCAGCTAGGTGCAGGGTAATAAAGGTAGGGAAGGTGAGGAGATTATATATATTATATAAAAGACTAGTAGAATGTCAGAACCTCTTATCTGGAACTGGATCGGTTTTAAATGACCAAAATATTTTTATTAACAAAGGGACAGAACATGGTCTACCCAATACGTGGAAAAAGTCATACTATAATACTGTCACCGTCCAAAACATGAATAATTGTAATCATTATAAATTATTATGAATAACAACTCATATCTTCCATCCCCTAACTGAAACAAATAACTGAAAGCAAGGGCATAGCTTACAGACACAGCACCCAGACGTTAATCATATCCTTAATTTACAAAATAAGGTCACATGTTCCAACATAACGTTCATTCATCCCCAATGTTATCTTCGGCTCAAGAAATCCAACTTGTCATAAAGGAGGGAGAGGATACATAAAGTGCAATGTGTTTTTATACTACTTAAATTAAGGTAATACCAGGCTTGAGAATAGTAATCATTGTCAAACAATGACATTCATAAATAAAATTTAAACCTACAGTAGGAGCTCAACCTGTTACTCTACTTCAGTTAAAAAGACAGTGGAAAATATTTCATGGGAACAAGTTACTGTACTACGGCTACACTTACCATTTCAAGCTCCGGGAAGACCGTGCCCACAGACTTGTATTCCATGTATGTTGCAAAGCCCTCATTCAGCCAAACGTCATTCCACCATTTCATGGTTACTAGGTTACCAAACCACTGAAGGGGGGAAAGAAAAAAAAAAAAAAAAAAGATTGATGACTTGATAAGAGTTCTTTCAAGTAAACATCTGAACAGGGGTACAATCAAGACAGAGGACAGTTTGGTTTGTGAGTAGAAAAATCTAACGACAAAACGAAGTATAAAGTAAAATCCTAAGTTAACATGTTGATTAAACTGTTATATGCATCAACTCAAGTCTCACAGTGGAGTCTGAACAGTAGTAGTAAAACACGATGATATGCACAGGTATCGTTAGGGTAAGACCACGAGGCAGGAAATGTGGGTCCAAAGCTGGCGTTTGTGAAGCTCTACCTGGTGCGCTAGTTCATGAGCAATCACAGCGGCCACGCTCTGCTTGTCCATAAGGGACGACTGATTGCAGACCAGCAAGGCCGTCTCACGGAAGGTGATCAAGCCCCAGTTCTCCATGGCCCCAGCCAAGAAGTCAGGAATGGCCACCAGGTCTGCAAATAGCACAAGATGTAGAGTTCTATCAAGAAGAACGGAAATGCTACCTTTCAAAGCACAGCCAACCTCCCTGCCCCATTTTATGATCAAAACTAATATAATGCAAGAAAAAGCTAAAAAAAAAAACCTAAGAAATAGCATGTGTGTGCAACAAATTTACTTTAAGTAACTGGCAGGGTCTGCCCCGATCTCACAAAAATATCGCAATACCCAGTTTCTTTAAGGGGAACTTCATCTCAGCATATCTGTTGTAAAACTCCAAGAGCTTCACGGCAGAATCCAATGCGTAGCTGAGCTGGTCCACCTTATCAGGAACAGCATATGCAGATACCTGGGGGGGGGGGGGTGCATTATTCAAATTACTACAAATACATAATTACAATGAGAAATATTTCTGCATGTCACTACGCCTTCCTAGTATGGCCAGACCATGAAAAAGGGCAAGAGGGCTATATACCAATATGTCGGAAGCTGTCCTGCTGACATGGGAGAAATTTGCGACAATGAACGCCACCAGGTATGTGCTCATCGGAAGGCTCTTTTCAAATTCATCCTGCAGTAGTCCACTGGATAATTTAGTGGTCTGGTTCTACAACAGAAACAACAAACAGGTTATGACGAGTAAGCAACGTCCAGCCCAGTCTGACCCATATGTATGCACAATCTTAATATTTTATAAGAATTCAGACGGGCAGTATTGCTAAAAAGACTTCAGATAATACGGAGCAGAATGGAATGCAAATATAAAACAAGAGAAGCATCATTACCACGGGCATGTTAGAAAGGCTGATGTAAGCAGCTTCTCGAGTTATCCTAATCCGAAATGTAGCTTTAAATGCTGGCTCATCAAAGCAGGGGAAAGCGCTCCTGGCAGCCAGAGGTTCGAACTGGGTGGCTGCTAGAACCCTGGATGGAGAAAGGGGGAGGGTGGCAGGACCAGCAGAACACAGCGTCAGAGACACGTACATCCTAAGCATGCGCCTGCAATCATTAACGTGTCCGTCGATGCCCATTAAGAGAAATACACTAATAGGTGTAAATGCGGGTATCGTTTCAACCATTTCAAAACCTGAAAGGTCCTTTATTTTTAAGCCAAAAGTACAATTTTGATGTTCTTGATACATTGTAAACAATTTTTTCTGCTTGCATCAGCTCAAACTGGTTAGACCACGAGTAATAAAAGCAGTCAATAAGAACCTACCTTTTATTATTATGTGTATCAATATAGGAGCTGTTATAGAATCCCATGTAGTTCATGGAAAGGTTCGATTTGTATTCTAGTTCTAACAAGTAGCTTTGCTCTTTCTTCAAGTCCTCCGTTAACTTTATTGCTATCTGTTGCCAAGGCTTGTATTCCAAAAACTTAACATTCTTGCCTTCGACGGTAACCTTACTGATCTCCAGGTCAGAGCTGTGTAAAACTATCGTCTTGGTATTATTTAAAGCATTCACTTGGATAGAAACCTTTCCGGTGAACGTCATGGTGGTCAGGTTGGGGTGGATTTCAAGTTCATAATGCACCGGCAGAATGTGGGGTGGCAGCCTCAGTGAGGTCCAGGGGAAAAGCTCTCCGTTGCTGGCCCTGGGGAAGATGAGCTCCATTGTGCCATTCGCCTTGTTACAGCCGTCCTTTGTGAATGTGCATCTTGGCAGAAAGTATATGACCATAGCCACAGAGGCGGCCACAACCAGGATAAAGACCCCCACTATCAGACTCCGGGTGGAAGGCATCGAACAGGAGCCCGGGCGATCCTGCCGTGTGTAGTTGGAAGTGTTGGGCCGCAAGCTAGAGCTACGATTCATGAATGACATTCCCAGCAGGCGGGCTGAGGACTCGTAGTCTTCCTCATCCTCGTCCATGTCGTTCTCTCCCAAGCCCCGCACCAGCAGACGGGAGCTGCGGGGCTCATAGACCACATCATCAGGGTCCAAAGGATACACTGGAGTCTCTTTCGCCAAGTCCACAACATCTGGCTCCTCTTCAAACATAGTGTTCTCAATCATGTTCCTAGGCAAAGAGGCCCGGTCTACAAGGGGGGGGGAAAATCACAGATTAGTTCATTTAAAAGGGCAAACTGCCGGAACATTTACAAAACATCTTAGGTTTCAAAAGATCAGCTGGGGGTTCAAATCTTAGGCAGCCCCCAGGTAAAGAGAGAGATCCATTGTCCAAGTCTGTCTTTAAGTGGAATTTGTAGCGTGCGGCTCAGCAGCTCAAGCGTCTGTGTCTGTAATCGGAATGTTACTGGTTTGAGCCAGGCTTGAGCAGAATAGTTACATGCCTGGGGGCCCCATGGCGAGACCCTAACCCCCAGCTCCGTGGGTGCCGCTGCAGGTGGCTGCCCTTCACTGACAGGCCAACATATGTCTGTGCATGTGTGTGTGTGTGTGTGATAGAGGACAAGATTTGATATGCAAAAACTTCCCCACAAGTGTCATATTATACATTTCCAGCAGCTATAAACTCACATAATGCTGCCAATCCTTTAAATCACAGCGAGCCAGACCAAAGAGTGGCGTACAAACAAATAACTGGTGCGACCTATACTGCATAACCATATACAACCAAATGGCATGAAAGAACACATACACAGGGTTTCCATTTACAAGTTACAGGTCAGGCAATTAAAGAAAAAATCATTAATGTTAAATTCATGTCCCACAGTGAAATGTCTGGCATTTTAGATTAACCTTAATTAATAACAATAAAGGTTAAAACATATTAATCATCGAATTTCTTCTAAATATATCAACCATATGTCAACCAACATTCAAGTTTACTTTGGATTCCAAGATAAGGCTAAATGAACAACACCCATCTAAAATGGCAACAGAAAGAAATTATCCCGCAGTGCTTAACTGTTCAAAAGTCAATAGCTGCACTATCAGCTGGTGTTACTAAGATACCAAAACAAGCAATCACCTTTCACAAGGCCTGGATATTGTAGCTGTAATGAACAAAAGGAGTGCTACCAGGAAGGAGTTTGTACAGTTCACGCAACTGGCTCATCTTAGATGGAGACCGCAGTGGTCTAGACTCCATTGCAGTATCGCTCCAAAAAAGTGCCAGTGAAGACGACAAATTGGAGACTTGCTTGACTAATGCGGGCAGTAGATCATGACCGGTAGGGTTGCACAATAAATTGTTCCAGCATTGTCATCGTAATCTGCGCATGCGCAATAATCATCTCGCAAGATGTGTAATGTGGCAAGGTGGCAAGTTAAATCAAACACGCCATGCTACAGTATTATGCTGCTTGGTAATAAAAGAAAAATGTGTACAGTTCTCATTTCCCATGACTAATTTGCAGAAGGTGGTCTAATATAATTTACACTTATTTTAAAGGTTTGTTGATAGGGAGTGACATGCAGGCTCTGCGTATACAGTGAACCACCAATCACAATCATTCTTGAAAGACCTACATAATGTGCAATATTAATACAGACATAACATGATATATACATGCACGTTTCACATTGCAGGAACTGTGATAGTCACCTAGGCTAATCCAATAAATTATATTAAAACATTTTTACTCATACGTCATAGGGAACAAAACTAGCAAGCGTTGCAATTCTTGTTTCAAGATAATGGAGCTTATGTGCAAAAAAAAAAAACACAGTTTAAAGTTACTGCTGCTCCTTTTGCATGGGCTGTGCATGAGCTCTTCAAGCCACTCAATCATTTTTGTCCTTGCCGTCAGACCAACTCATGGACAGTGTGGCACGTTTGTGAAATATTTAACAAAAAATGAGCGAGGAGGGGAAAAGAGAACAAGAACTGGTCACCAAAAGACAATCACCTTCTGTTGTATGAATTTTGTGGATCCCACAAAGACAAGAGTCAGCAAAAGCAAGTAATTTGTCGACACTGCTTTGTGTCTGCTGACAAAACTCACATGGCAACACTACCAACTTATCTGACACACACTACTGGCAGATAAACTATAGCCAAACAGAACTTATTTCAGGTAAATTTCATTTTGTGTTAATATTACATTGCAAAGAATTCAAATATTGTGATTTATTTATTTAATATATTTCGCAGCCCTACTGACTAGTAGGAATTTTCCCTAGTCTTAAGGGTCCAAATCAAAGAATATCGGCTCCAACTGCCTTGTATGGGGGGTGCTCTGCTCATGATACCGTTGACAATTTACTCTACTCAACCAGATGCCTGTGCCACAAACCAGAATTTCTGAGTTAGCAAGAAAGGTAGCCTGGGCTAAATGTAAATGAGCAAATATAAAGTCCTTTAAACTGAATAAGTTATCAGGCTAACCAACAAATCTTGCTTCATGATACAGGCCCTAGCTGACTGCTACAGTGATGCACCATCCTACCTAGTTTGCCATTAGCTGGGCCCTAAATTGGGCTTTGTAAGACTGATCTGAAGATGCAAACCAACGGAGTGCTACAACCACCAAACCAAAAACCTAGAGGGACTGTTTGGAGTGAGATGGACTGAAGAGTGAAGGAAGAGCAAAAATACTTCTAAACTGTAGAAAACAGCAAGAAGGCAGATGTGTGTACTCGCACAAATATAACTAAAAGGATATTTTTCATGTACTTGACAAACATTAATTGACATTATTATTTTACCTAATGACAGGTCGGAAGTCTAAGGGACAGCATATGAAAATACTCCGAGTTCTGTGATATGATTCTGGTCTTTTAGTCTTCTTTGCTTGCTACATTGCTTCCTTTGGCTAGCAAAGTTTCGATTCTCATTCTAGCTTCAAGAACAGCAGCAATGAAAGCAAAAATGTAGTGAGCTTACCATAGATTTCCTGTTTTTGTTGTACATCAGTAGAAACCAACTGAGGCACAGAATTTATGAAACCTCAGCAGGGGGGAAGGAGCTGCACATCTTAGAGATAAAGATAAAGCAAATGCAGCGGGGGGAAAAAAATAAAAAAAGACTGCACACAAACACACAAAAGAAGCTACATGCACAGTAACACAGTAGTTTAGCAGTGTAACAGATTATGGCTAATGAATTCTGTCAGACTCTATTGGTATTAGGGGACATCCCAGCCCTTCCCATCCAGTGTCTATTCCTGCTTGTACTCAAGTTGAATCCATTAAGCCCCTCAACACAATTGCAAGGGTTTGAAATGAAGTGACAACTAATGATTTCAAGTTTATATGAAAATTCCATCTGGAACATCTACACTTAATAATCACTTATCCATTGCTGGGTCGGAATCACAGAGCACCATGCAGAAGGCACCCTAGTTTTGTTACCATTCCATCACAGGGCACACAGTCATGTTACAGGCAATTTAGTATACCAAGATTTGTCTTAATCACATGTCTAGACCATGGCAGAAAACCAGAATGCTGGAAGAACTCCACAAAATGACATGCCGACTCAGACTGAGTTAGGATAGGAATCAAACCCACAAGCCCATGAGGATGCAGGGCTAGCCACTGAGGAACCCTGACACCAAAGTTACAAAGGGAAAACTTTACAATTGAAAAGTTGTTCATTATTGACTTTTTTGCAATTTCTGTCTCCAGCAAGGCTATACTTGAAAGATTACATGCTTTGATCATCAGGATCTGGATGAATTGATTCTGTAGCCAGATTAAAGCTTTTGGATGACCTAAGAAATCTAAGTTTTTTTTGTTTTGTTTTTTTTTTGTTTTTAAGTTCCCCAAAAATGTATGCAATTTTTCCCCTCTGCAGAATTTATTTTTCATGAACACAAAGCAATATTTCAAAGGCCAGTAATAATTTTTATTTTATTTTTTTTGACTTTCTGGTACCAAGTAAAGATTCATACAATTTTAATATTGACAGGGCTGCATTTTAATTTCAGTGGTATTTAAATGGACTGGTGTGTGAGTGTGCCCTGCGATGGGCTGGCCCCCATCCTGGGTTGTTCCCTGCCTCGTGCCCGTAGCTTCCGGGATAGGCTCCGGACCCCCTGCGACCCTGAACGGATAAGCGGGTTGGAAAATGGATGGATGGATGGATGGATGGATGGTATTTAAATGACTAACTAATGAGATTATGGGTATAAATTTACCCACCTCACCCACCAAATTGCAAAAAACACAGAATATACAGATTGTTGTAATGTGGGGGAAAAACTGCATCAAAGTACATACAGTGAAAGTACCATCCTGTTAGGTAGAAATAGCTTAGCTTGTTACTGTACAGCTGCCAGTAGACTGTCAAGAATACTCACAATACAAACTCACCCATGCCATTCAGTCTGCTTCTGTGCACATTTACAGTGATTATATTAACTTAAAAACCCATCAGATATGAACATACAGTAAGTCAATAAACAGGGGCTGGTATATACACACATAGCAGAGTTTCACACTTGGAGCTAACAGCATTATGCCATATATATGAATGTGTGAGGCAAAGAGTGTCAAAGACTCTCAACACAAAACTACTGCAAATAAATCAAATGAATGTATTTAACATGTCATGCCTAGATGAGGATGAGAATGCAGGAGTCGAACCCTACCACATAACCAGGGGCACTGGCCTGAGAGAGGAATAAACTAGCCACACCAAAGTCAGCTGCAGTGGCAGCAAGAAGGAAACTAACATACAGCCAGAAGCAGAGCCATACACAAGCCTGACCTATTTTCGCTCACGGAAAGTGCCCACAAGTTATGCACGTCGCTGAAGTTTAATGTCAGTTTCTTTCCATTTTCGGGTTACACCGCTTTTGCACTTCCTGAATTTGCTAGAGAAATAAACTAAGAAAAAAAAAACACATGGCACATTCACGGCAACGTTATCAGAACGGGCCTTTTATCGGTCACAAAGAAAGCGAAACGTACCGTCTCCCAGCTCAGCTTAGCTCTATGTGCCCCACAAAACTAATAACCGTAATGAACACGACTGGCTCCGTTTATCTATCAGGACGGGAGGCTTTTCATTGATTATGTTTTACAACTAGCCCAAAATAAAACAGCAAGCATGAACAGACATTCTTCACTAATTACTTATAATTAAGCATTTACAGCCTTTTGGGGGAAATAACCTACTGACTAATACTTACAGTTGACTATTTTGACGCAGTTCATTTGATGCTGCCTAAGACAACGAAGTTAACTAATCTTAAGTATTTCATAAAGTCGGAGTAACCTCCTAAAACACCCGTCAGTGATTCAGAACTGACATGTCGCTGGTTCGGTGTAGATATTAAGCATCAATGGGAAAACAGTGCGCTGGTCGCGGTTTAACGGCCGAAACGGACCCAAACGCCTCAGTCGCCATCAGACCAGCGGGAGAGACGCCAAAGACCCGCACTGACAGCAATGGCAGCGGCAGGGCGGCCAGGAAGCGGCTTCGCCACGGTCATTTAACACCTGCTGCTTCTTTTTAAAGCCGAGAACTTGGCGGCGTGTCGCCGCTTTGGCCGGCGTCCCGCATATAACGAGACGCCGCCGCTCCAAAGCCGACTATCGCATCCACAGCGCCGGTCACTGACCACGCAACCGTGCGCTCGTCAAACGGACCGTGCGGCTCTGAGGGGGGAACACGCGACGCGGATCGTGACACGCCGCGCCAAGCCGTCCTCCGGCCGGCCGCTCCGACCAGGCCCCGAGTCGTCCGGACTTGGCGTCGGCTGCGGTCCGGACCCGCCGCTGGACCTCCGCGAACCGCAAACCCGCCGGAGCAGCTCGGCGCACAGGGATAAGGGAAATAAAAAAGTAACTTACCGCCTTGGAAGGACTCCATGTTGCCGAATCCGCGCTGTGGCGAGAGCCGACCTTATTTTTCTCGGTCCGCCTGAGGAAATTAAGGGCGACGCGGCGCAGGCGTGAGCCCGCACATGCTAACTGTCAAGCGGGGCGAGCTTAGCCTGCGATGTCGCTCTCCGACTTCTCACAATCCTCTATTCTCCGTCAGCAAAACAGAGCTAATTCTAATGTCAAAATACTTTTTTTTTTTAACCAGCGGGCCTTTAGCAATACCACCAGGGGAGGGGGAAATCGGACGGGTTTTTTTTTTTTTATTCCAGTGTACCGTGTGACACCGACTCGTTCCGTCAGCCGACCATAACAAGCGTATATGTGCACTTCCTTTTTTTCTGACACATGACGCGGCCGAATTCAAGGTCCCAGGAACCGGGTAAGGACTCGCGTTTTAATTGGTTGTCACCCGGCCTCTCCAGAAGTTTCATTGGTCGTTGACGTGTCCTTGGAATTAAAATAACAAATGAAAATAAAGCCGATCATTTAAGTGCAGGTTCGTGTGTTTGTTGCTCATTGTGTTTGTACATGGCGTGGGCTGGGGGAAAGTTTGCCCTGGGCTATTAGGGTGCGGTCGATTTATTCTGCCGGTTCTGTAACATGTGGCGTGTTTAGCAAACCGTTTTTAGCTAATATAACGCGGAGTTTACGTATAAACTAAAAATAAAGAAAGCAACTCTCTGTTTGTGTTTTCAATTTGTGCAGCACCAATGAATAGCATTAAAATTAATTTATGGGACGGAACGAGCACTCTTATTTACCACGATAAATATGAATGGAGAGTAAAGTAAAACCCTTTTAAAAAGATAAAGCTTATTATGATGGCAACTGCACTGGGGAGGTTCAAATTACCTCAATTCCCAGAGAAAGTGCATATCGTAAATATTTTGAGAAAACGATTGCCTATGCAGCTAACATTTTCGCATTTTCGTTTCCCCTATATATATATATATATATATATATATATATAGCGCGCGCACACATGCTGTCAAGGGCCTAGCTATAAATTCTGGAGTCCCTGAGAAAATTTCACCTGTCGCCATTGCACGGGAGGGGGGGAGGGGAGATTTCGTTAAATTTGACGAGAATTTCCATATATAATGTTTCGTTACTGTATACATTATTCTCCGTATTCAGGAGCCCATGTAGAGTGCTGGGCCTCATCAATCTGCTAACGTTTCCTAAACTATACAAACAAGCTTACGCGAAGGAACTCACGGAAAGTGTTGTCCTTCAGTTCGTCGTAAAAATTTGGTGTGGTGGCAAAAACAACTAGAGCTAAAAATATTAGAAACCTCAGTAATTTTTACCATTTTGCCACCTAACAGACACTATGCGAGTACATTGGAGGGCACACATTTACACAGAGGAATAAGATAAACTATATTGTTTCCAGCTAAAATACACTCATACACTATGGCAGCTTGTATTTACAGTTTTTTTATGAGAAATAGCTGCTCTTGTTCGTCTGTGGACATACATTTTTGCAATAAATATCTAGCAAATATTTATATGGCTTCACCTTTTTTGGTAACTTTTTCTTCCAGTATCACATTAGCATCAACTTCCAAAAAAGATCCAAGTTATGTTTCATGTTTTTTTTTCTATCCTTATTTGTGTGCAGATTTATTAAGATGCTGGCATGGGGGATCAGCTTTCCCTGGCTCTGGTGCATGGCGTGACACACCTCATCATGGCAGTGTGTGGCTAAGGAAGTGAGGCCTCGGTCCCCATGATAGGAAGGCTGCCACTTTGAATTGTATGGCTGGCCTGCTGATGCTAAGGCCCTTTATCCTAATTGTTTCAGGGGTACTTGATGCTAGCTGATACTGTGCTGCGACCCCAAGCTTGCTTTCCCCTGTTTGTGTACCAGTGTCTTATGCAAAGAAAGACTGGGTAGTTGAAAGGACAATTTCCCCTTAGGGATGAATGAAGAATTGATTTTCTATACTTTTATTCTATTCACACATTGTTTTGACTAGGAACATAACAAGAAATCTGATATTTTAGTGTGATTTACAATAGAACAGCAAAAAGTGGTAAAATATTTTAATTGGTATGTAGGGGTACCGTGGTGTATGGGGTGGAATTTTCCTTAGCCCAGCCTATTGCTATTTCAGCCTGGGGGTGGGGGGCTGAAATGGTAACTTTGTCCTGGGCCCAGGAATTATGCATGCAGGCCGTCTATTTACACAATGAGAACAACATAAAGGTGTGATATTAAAAATGTATTTGCATTCTTAAAAAACTGTAATTGTCATTAATAATAGTAATAGTTACCACGTGAATTTATATCAAGCTCACAAACATTTATTTCACACGTTTATCTCAAGAGCAGTTTCTTTGAGCGTTGTGGAGAATTCTCTTCTAGCCATTCATCCAGGACATGCAGATTCCTCTCTGCCCAGCGAATATTCTTCTGGATGGTTTCCAATATGACTTCTGTCACCTTTAATTCATATCCCTGGGATTTCAGCAGGTCAAACAGTGCCTTTGCCTGTCAAGTAAAAAATTAGTTACAAATTACAGTGAATGCGTCAAAAGTGATAATAAACTGATGCACAATGTAACAATGTACATTTACATGTGCATTTTCTGATCCTCTGAAGAGAAATCTATCCATCCAACACTTCAGTAGGAAACAGTGTACTTGGATTAGTTAGAGATTACAAGGATTTACTCAAACAGGAAATGTGCAGTTAACCCCTATCCCGTGTTTGGGGTCAATCTGACCCCAGAGCATCATTAAACGGTAGGTAAATTTCACATGGGGAAATTATCACGGGAAAAGGGTTAAAGAGTATTTGTAAATTAATACTAGGACAGTTGCTTTGGTTCTGTACTCATGTGGATGGTTTTCATTTCATTGTTACTTCATGAAAGAAGCAGCCAAAAATAAGTTTTGCAGTTTGGAGTTTTTTTTTGTCACTGTGTATCAACATTAAAGTTGTAACAATACCAGTAAAGCAGGTCATCATGCAACTGGAAAACTGTAAGAAATTGGTCAGAGTCAAAGTAATATATCAAAATGGGTGGTTTGATACATTGTTAAGATGTAAGAGTGGACAGGTGAGCTTAGCGATTGGAAACTGAACCGCAGAAGAGCAGTCAAGTGAATGAGAGGAATTGAGTGGGAGGAACGGTGAACAAGGTAAACAGATCAAGAGCACCCTTCAGGATATAGGTGTAGATGTGGCAAAGATTGCTGTTAAAAGAAGATTACACCAGCACAAAAATCTTACCTCCTCCAGCTCCCTTTTTGAAGCAAAACTGGACATGGTTCCCGTGAGGATCTTTCTTATAGGCGATGACCCCAAATGAAATCTGGTTAAAAATGTTGAAAGATATTTAGAATTACTGCAAAATAAAATTATGAAATTGTATTTAGGTAACGATAATGCGCCTTTGCTTTCATTAAATTATTTAATAAAGTGAAATACTTTTTCAGATTGTCCTGCTTTAATTCTATTTAAAAAATAATATTTTAAAAACCCACCATTTGAAACATTCAATAAAATATCTGTGCAACATTTGAATAAAAATTGGAGTACTGAATTCTTTGTACAGCATTCACCTTATTGGTCGCTTGACTTTCTCCTGACATCAGAGATTTACCTCCAGACTTACTCTCTGATCTTTAATTCAGTTAAAAAATGTGCAAGTGTTTTCATTTTTCACCCACTAAAAATACATCATACTATGTAGAATCATGCAGTGGAAGTTAAATTTACATTCTCTGTGTACAAAACTGAAAGAGAGAGTGAGATACATTTGGCTTTGATTTAAAAAAAAAAACACTTCTCTCTATGTAAAATATACAACCTACAAACAGCTGATTTAGAAGCACTAATCATAATTAATAGCATGTTTTTAAATTTGCTTGATTTCTATAAAGAAAAGTATGAGTGCGCCATTCATTGGACAGATTTGGAAAGAGCACTGTGCCAGTGTCACACCTTGTCACATCAGATGCTTATCTGACTGAAAATACCTGCTGGTGTAAAGCGACCTTCTCAGGAACCAGGAGTGTTTATTCCTAACTGCACACTTGCAGACAGGCAAGTGCGTAACAGCTTTGTGCGTAACAGCTGCTTTTGTTCAGCTCTTTGGTCATCACAAGTGCAATTTCCTCAGGACAAATGCCTCCAGCAATGACTAACGGCCCCATATAGATATGAAGCATTTCTTGCGATCCGAAAGACATCGCGTCTCAGATGAATATTCCAGAGTTCACAGTAAAATCGTTTAGTTTGTGGCACATAAACCTTCATATAGTACTGAAGCACATCATAGAAATGGCCATCTGTACAATTCAACTGCCCGAGAGTGAGTATACACTGGAGTGTGGTTTTGCAAATTTGGAACATAAATCCCCACAGCACAACAATACGCAAGCTTACTTCTCCAACAGCTTTCCCCAGTTTTTCTGGACAAAATTCCAAGCCAACGTGTGTCCTGCAGGATTTCTAGCAATGGTTACAATCAACGTTGGAAGGTCCTGTGTTCTGATTACCTCCCCTTCCATAGCCAGATCAATCAATCTGCCAAGCAAGAAGAAAACAAGCCCAAAACACATCTAATTTCATTACACAATTAAGTGTTATACAAGACACTTCCCAACAATTTGCCTCATAACAATCAGAGACCATACAGGTTGATGTAATCCATGTTAGGCGAAGCATGACAGGCATGTTATAACCCCAATTCACATTTCAGGATTATATCAACAACTTTGTTAAACATATAATTTAAGTCCACTTGTTTAAAAGAAAATGTGCTCTCGGGATGCATACTTCTTGAGCTTCTCAAGGTCTTTGCTGCAAGTCAGTGCGAACAGAATCTTTTTTTTCTCAGCAGAAGACAGTGTTTTGCTGTAGACCTGAAGGAGGAATTTCCAGCTGGGTGTTTGCTGGGCTCCCACAAGGAACATTGGTCTCTGGACAACAGTGGGTACACTAATGGAAGACAGGATGGACAGATTCCCTTGATATGGTTAAATAAATATATGGAAAGGCTTTAATGGTCAAAATATTATGTTAAGTATCCACTCTAAACGCATGTGTGTAGTACCTAGGCATATACAGACTTTAAGCTACTACAAATGCAATATGTGTTTCTGCTTTTAGTGAGCTGACCTCTTGGTGCCATTTGAAGAGACCCATTCGTTAAAGATCTCGGAGGCCCTTTTAACACACTGAGGGTATTCAAGGGTACAGGCCAACTCCAGCAGTTCGGCTCTAACCTTCCTTTCGTACAGTGAGCCATCATCGCTCCATGTCTGTTTATCTATGACATCCTTGAAGTACCAAAGGATATAGTTCTGGAAGAACAAAAAGGTTTCAGAAGCTTTGGTAGGAGGCAAGAACATCCCCGCATATTATGTCTGTTTGGATCTAGTCCTACAAATGGTCATGCAGAATGTATGAAACCAATGATTGCATTTTACAGCAACTGCACTTGCAAAATTTAAAGAAGTGTTGCTAAAAGTTAAAGCAATTCAAATACTTATTATTCATCACTTATTCAGGACAGGGCCAAAGTGAACCTGGAACCTATCCCAGGAAGGGGATGCCCTGGATGGGGTGCCAGTCCACAGCAGGCCACATCTTACCAGACATTTAGAGTCACTGACTCACCTGATTTTCCTGATTTCAGCGGGAGAACATGCCAGTTCCTCACACAAACACCACTTATCAATCAGATCATTATAATGTAATATTCAGATTTTATTTTCATCACTGGTGTATGAGAATAATATAAGACACAAATGCAATATATTCAAAACAATATATGAACGCTATGGCTATTAGTATCTATGAACACATTACAGTGGACTCATAAAGCATTATAAACACAATTATAAATATTTATAAAAAGGCATATCACATTACAGCCATGGCTATAATGCATTGTAAATTCTTTATGAAGTGCTCATCTCTAATGCACTATAGATATTGTCGTAATGCAGTATGAAGCATCCTTAATTATTATACCGACCATTATAATATATTATGAAGGTATCTACAGTTAGCGTCCAATGAGCATTTTGGTCAACTTTGGTTGTGCTATAGAAATAAACTTTGTCCTTCACTTTAACCTATAATGCATTATAGATGGCAACTTTAAGTGAAGTGCTACAACAATATTAAAAAAAGAGCAGAGCAGTCTAACCTTAAGCTTTCCTGCCGTCTCCAGGATTCCCATTTTCTCCATCATCCAGTGAAGCACATTGAGGTATGAGATGCCCTGCAGCAGAGGCATGTTGTCCTTCTCCTTCCTCAGATAGCGTGTTAGGTCCAGGGCTCTGTCTAATGACAGCTTTCCGACACTGCATAGCAGCCAATCAGAATAAAAGATTAATTCATGCAGTACACAGCTGGCCTATGTCCAAAAAGGACATGTGGAATTTCTGTATGCTCTCTGACTAAGTTTAATTTGTACTGAAGGAGGTCTAAATATCTTGTCCAATTTCCATAAAATTCAAGGTTGTGAGCCCCTTCCTGTGCTCCAACAGTATGGAGCTGGGGGGAACAATAACATGGACTGTCTGGGGGTTCCTGAGGACTGGGTTGGGAAACACGACTCCACTTATTAGCTTAGATAACTGATAATAAGAATTTATTTCATATAAAGGAGGTAAAGTGACTGGAATTTCACCTTCAGGGTTAGGGGTTCAAATCTGGCCCTCTCTGTGTATGTGTGGAATTTGCATGTTCTCCATTTTTACCCAGCAGTCCAAAGACATAGTTATGCAAACTGCCATCTCAAAAGTATCTATAGAATATGTCCATGCATGAGCAGGTGTGTTTGTTCCCCCGCTCTGCACCTTCTGTGTCCTGGGAGAGGCTCTATGGCAGAGGTGCCCAACCCGGCTCCTGGAGATCTACCACCCTGCAGAGCTTAGGTGCAGCCCTAATTTAGCACACCTGATACTGATAATCAGGCCCTTCAGAAGCATCTCAAATAGAGTCAGCTATGTTGAAGCAAAGCTGCTCTAGGGTCACTGTCAGAGCCGGCCCAAGGCATAAGCGAACTAAGCAGCTGCTTGGGGCCCCCACGCCACCAGGGGGCCCCCACGAGCACTTGAAATATCAAGATATCCAGATGTACAGTAGGTGGTGGGGGCCCCCCCCAAATCAAATTCTGCTTAGGGCCCCATAAAGGCTCGGGCCGACCCTGGTCACTGTCACCCTATCCTGGATGCACAGTAACAAAGAGGGATGGGTTTAAGACCGGCCGCTCTCTTTATGGAACGGCTCTACGGCCGGGGATAATATCAGATTAAAGGCATCGATGCAGCATAACAAGCAGGTATAGGACATATACCTGACAAGCTGAAGGGCATTGTGAATGAGGTTTGTCCTGTCCTTGCTGCTCAATGCCGAATAGTCATGTTCCAGCAGGGAAACCAGCTCTTCCCACCCTTTGTCTGCATAGTGCACCATGTAATATCCATTCATGTCGACGTTGAATTTTATCCAGCTCACTTCTCCTTGCAGCTGAATTGTGTCTAATTATAAGGAATGAAGCAAGTTAAATGTTTTTTTAAGTGCCCCTGGTGATATACCAGTGAACAAAACAAAAAAAAAAAAACACACACACAAACACACTTTTATTCCTATCTTAGTGATGACTGTCCATTCATTTCTATGGGAAAAACCCTAATCCCAATCACGACACCCTTAACCCCAACCCAGCCCTAACCTTAGCCATAAGTAACCAAACATAATACAAGACGTTTTTGATTGCATGCACAGATTTTTATTAAAAATGATCTCCTAATCAATTCTTTCAGGATTTGCTATACGTCTGAGGTCCTTTGGTCCATACATGAATACGTAAACACACACACACCCACCAGTCTTTGTCTTCAGTAAATGTCTCCACACTTTCTGGGAACCGCTGGTCTTATAGGTGAGAGGAACATGCCACAGGTATCTGTTGAACAGACACATACAGTATCACAGAATATACCCAGAAACTAAACAACCATTTGCATTAACAACTATAATTATGTGTGAAGTCTTTCCAATTATTGCCTGTAAGGGATAAGGATTTTTTTTATAGTAAGGTTATCTTAAAGCATTTAATCTTAAAGCATATGGATCTATTAGTATGTGACACTGAGGACATGTCAGTAAGTAATGCATTCGGCTTCTGATGACTCAGGAGTGCTACAGGCTGCAGGCCTGGGGTTAGCCTAATGACGCCTTGCAGTTCCTGCGGGCCCCTGTGGCATCACACACCCAGACTGTAGAGCAGGGTACTCTGTGTCATCCTCAAACACTCCCTTCAGGAACCTGTCCTGTCGAATATGGACAAACCGCCCTTTCCTCTCCACTGTAATCAAGGGTATGCCCATTTGCTTGGTCCAGGTGTCCATCATACTCCTAACGTCTGGGGTCTGAGAACATGTATAGCGGTGCTGGAGCAGGAAGTGGAACAAAAACACGTTGGAACATGTTAAACTGGAACCTCATATGGCGTCACTGTGAGATGCCCCAGACCAACATGACATCCCTTCTTTCAAAAGACGTGCCTTTGCCATACCTCCTGACATCAGTAATCGCTGGCAAAATCAAGATACTGAGTTTGATCTAACGAAAAACATTAAAACAGGCCAGCGCGACGCGCGATGTTATACGTGGCATGCTATGTGCGTGGAATTGCCGCATGCCGCAAGGACGGTACCAAACCAATCATAACCCTTCTTGCGGCCAGACCCACTCATAGACAGTGTGGCATGTTGGCAAGAAGAATATAATGCAGTGTACTACTGCATTCCACTGGCTTTGCGTCACCACAAGATAAATGTATGACAGCATTGAATCAGCCAATGGTGTCAGCACTACTTACAGCAGTCCTTTCAGCCTGGGTGGAAGTGTAACAAAACTCCCCCTTGGGAAAGGCGTCCGCAGAGGAAGTCTTCAGCCAGCAAAAGTAAATATTGAAACATTTAATAGGTTTTCAGCATTTGGTTTATTTCCATGACATAGATGAGACTGCAAAAAACGCCACATAGGGAAGGCGTGCTCACATTTACTATGGAGTTCCACAGGTCTTTGCTTTTGGCATTTTGGTAACTGTACAGCTTTAGATAGCGTGTGATTCCACTCCTGAACACCTCCTCAGACAGAAAGTCTCTTAGCATGTTTAGGATACAGGCACCCTACGAGAGGAAAGTTACGATTAACAAGCATAACAATGGTAAAATCACCACAGACCCCTCACACTCAGGCCAGAAGCCCTTTGAACTTCTCCCCTCCGTTAGGCTGTACAGATCACATGTACCAAAATAAACAGGTACAAGAATAGTTTCTTTCCAGAAGCCATCACTATACAAACAGCAGACCCACCTGCCTCGACTGTTACCCCCCACCATTACCATACAATAACTCACTGTTGTGAGTGACTCATTATACTTATTGCATTTTACTTGTGGATGCATGATGTCACATTGCGATTATAAGGCACATGCACAATAATCAGGGCTTTAGATGACAGGCATAAACATTTGTGCGGAAGCTGGATTTTCAGTCACTTTATGGACATTCACTTACGCACTTACACTCACAATTTGATAAGCAGATTAGCAGTACACCTAAAACATTAATGAGAGCCTTAATGTGACGCCCAACATGACAGCAACAGCATAAAGCGCTGGTGTACAGTTTTTATAAACTTTAGCTCAAATCATAATATTATGGTCATAATGTGCTCCCATTGCTTATCTTGTTCAAGGTCACAGGGAGTCTGGAAGCTACCATAGGCAGAATATGGCGCAATGCAGGAGAAGAATCATATACACTATAGGCAATTTAAAGATGCCAATTCACCTATCTGTATGGCCTATGACTGCGGAGGGAAACTGAAGCTACCCACAGCACAGAAAACTCATACAGACAACAGAAAGAACAGAGGTATTATTCAAACCCACAACCCTGGAGGTTTCAGGAAACAGGGCCACTGAGCCACCCTGCTGCCCCACAAATCATAATGAGGTATTTAAATGAACATAAGGGTGCTCTCCTTACAGCTGACACAGCTAGACACGTAGAGTCATATTGAGGATACGCATGACTGATGGATAACACTGCATTTCCCCGTACAGGAGTACTGACCTTGTCATAAGAGACTGCGTCAAACATCTCCATAATTTGTACTGGAGTCTCAGATGGGTTAGAGATAGGGTGTGAGGAGTTGAGGCAATCTCTGGAGATGGCTCCGAAACAAACATTTAAGAAATAATCATCCTGAAAAATATGGCACATCGATGGTAGGACTAGGGCCCACATGAACAACAGGTGTAAAAAAGGGATTGTTCCAGGTATAGTGTCGCATAACAGGGAACAATTTACACTTACCACGGGGATTTCAGGATAGGCGATGCTGAGCGACACCTTCTCCATGTACCTGGCGAAGCCCTCATTCAGCCAGATGTCATTCCACCAAGCCATTGTCACCAGATTGCCAAACCACTGTGACAAAAAAATGCAGGCATGAGATTTCTGCTGGCATTTGAACAGCATAATAAAGTAATGCTGAATGAAGAAGGTGACAAAATACTCTGTCCACTAAAAACTGAAACATGCTTAATATTGTAGGGATGATCAGACATAAAGAATAAGCAAATATACAAATTCATAAAAAACTGCATTAAAAAAGTCAGTGGTTACTGTAAGGCACTATAGTCTGCTATTTGATAGCCGTTATATGATGAAAATACCTGATGAGCTAGTTCATGGCCTATGACTCTGGTGATCTCCATCTTGTCCTGGGCAGATGATGTCTGAGGGTCGTACAGGAGGGCAGTCTCTCTGTAAGTAATTAACCCCCAGTTTTCCATAGCCACTGACTGGAAATCTGGTATGGCAATGAGGTCTACAAAACAAAACTCACATGTGACTCTCTGTTACTTAAAACAGTTACAGAAAATGTATGTATTTTTTAACCTTTTCTTAGATTGCTTTGCATTTACCTTGTTTTGGCAGTGGGTAACTAATGCCGAAATAACTCTCATAGAATTCCAGCAATTTTACTGCAACTTCAAGTGCATAATGAGTCTGGTCCCACTTCTCAGGGACTGCATACACTGATACCTGGAAACATGCATATTTATATATTTAAGCCACTTTCTCTGTCCTGCTCAACTACAGCTGATGGTTTACATATTTATATTTATGTCTTCTGTAGAAAGATGTACAGTGCTGTTCTAGTATTTTATGAGACTCGAGACAAAGCAAGCAGTATTCTATGTGACTAAGACAGCCCCGGACCATTTGAGCAGTGAAATGCAATGTGTGAGTGCGTGTGTGTGTGTGTGTGTATGTGTGTGCGTGTGTGTGTGTGGGCATGCATACATTACATCGTGGGGCCATATGTCCCCTCAATGGGATAAAAACCTATTTTGACCTTGTAGGGACATGTTTTCGGTCCCCACAAGGGGAAACTCAGTTTTATAAATATTATATAAACTATAAAAGTGCATGACGATGCCTGAAACGAGGGTATCGCCTGATCCAATACTGATCCAGAGCTCTTTTTCAACTAGTAAATGCAAATGAGAAAAATCTATTCCAAAAAAAAAGCTTTAATTGGGCTGCTATGAACATACATAACGTGCTGTTCCAGCTCCTTCGTACAGCTTGCTTTTAGCATTTTTTACGCATTTGCAGCTCAGTTTAAACGTCTCCCCAGAGTACACGATAGGGGCGAATGCTTTGGTCAGATGGTGGTGCTAGAGGGATGGATGGATTGACCCCAAATTCAGTGAGCATATACGAATTATGGGGACATTAAACTTCCCAAAAGTCAACCTGGGGCTATCCCACAGAATTAGAAAATACAAGATTTATTGTTCTACTACAAACTGATCAACAGTTTTGATAATGGTAGCGCCCCCTAGTGATGCAATGACGCCAGTTTTGTTGCTTGACCTCAGAATTGGATCCCAACTCCATATCCCAAATGGGTTCTGATAGATCAAGATATGGCATCATTTCCTGCTTGGTGGCTTTGTCCTCAAATTCATTGGATGACAGAGACCAAACCATTTGAGTTAGCATAATTCTTTGAACAACTTTGTGTCAGACCCATTTGTAGATGATGCACACCAAATTTGGCGATGATTGGATCAACAGCCTGGGACGAGTTTGCAAAAGTGCATTTTCGAAAAAATTCTAACTGGCGGAAAATGCATCCAACCCAAGGATTCATAGATATCAAATGTCACAACTCTAGGCGAAACAGTTCAAAAGATACTTGGCCTGATGGTGGCGCTAGAGGGATGGATGGATTGACCCCAAACTTGGTGTCTGGATAGCAGACTTCCCACCTGAGGGATGATTTCAGGGAGGCAGATGCATCCGATGGGGGGCATCCGGGAGGTAACAAATACGACCCACGATGCTTTGCGCAATGACGTCACCGCCACAGGCCCGATACCGTATATGTATATTGCCAGCTGCGGTGAGAGCAGGCAGGTGGGCATTCATAACAACACTGACTAGCGGAAGGACAGATTTCCGGGACATTGCGCATCATTTGCGGGTGTCCGGGAGCTGCTGTCAATTTGTGAGAGACTCGCTGAAGTTCCGGGAGAGTTGGGATGTCTGGGATAGTTTCAACTGTCCTCTATCAATGTGCCAAATTTCAAAGAAAGTTACCAATCGGTTATATGGGCTGCCATAGACTCCCATGGTGGAAAGTATAACAATATTAGTGAAAAATCCTAATGAAAGCAATAGGTGTCTACGCACCTTCGGTGCTTGGCTCCTAAATATAGGATCGGTGCACCTCTACTATTTAATACAAAAGTTGACTCCAAACAAGAAATCAGTAAAGCAAAGCACCTCACCTTTACTCCTGACGATGTGCTGGCTGTAACAGAACTGAAATCGCACACTACATATGCCACGAGGTAGGTGCTCATTCTCACACTTCGGGCAAAGTGGTCCTCCACTAGACCATTATCCAGCTGAAGTGTTTGGATCTAAGGATGGAAAAGGGATCGTTTTTCTCTACAAAAGAATAGAACTTCCCGACGAAGATGTAATGCAGTCAGTGAAAACAAAAATCCCCGTAAACATAACGGGGTCAGATGTCCGCAGGATACCTTCGGCATATTTGATAGGGCGGTATAGCCCCTTTCCCGCTTTATTCTGATAGTAAATGTGGCTTTAAATTGCGGCTCGTCGAAACAGGGGAAAGCCATCCTTGCCGCAGTAGGCTCGAAGTCGGTGGCGGCAAGAACCCTTTATGGTAAGAGGAAAAAACCCGTATGTACTATGGAATGCATTGTACATAATGCATAACAATATGTATATACATAACACATAAAAATTATATAGGATTTTAGATGTACAATTAGTCTGTCATTCTTTGACTGCACGTAATATAAACAGTACATAGGCACAATCTTGTTGGAGATTAGATGTCTAATTGAGATTTTACCGCTTTTCGCCGTTTTGGGCCAGATAGCTGCTTTTATAAAAACCGTCGAAGCCATCCGCCAAATATGCGTGAAACTCGATGTGCAGCTGATACTTCTTGCGGCCGCGGAGTATGTCGTGGGCCAACAGGGCGATCTGCTCGTAAGGTGGATGCTCCAGGACCGTAAGGGTCTGCTCCGCGGTCCCGTCCTTCGAGTCGTCCTCTTGGACAATCTTTGCCCGCGTAATATTCAGACCATTGCTGTGCAGAACTATGTAACTGGTGTCCTCCTTGATATCCACTTCGATCTTAACAGATCCGGTGAAGTGGAGAGTCTTAAGGTTCGGGTGAATACTCAGATCGTAGTGGATTGGACGGACAGTGCTCGGAAGTCTCATTTTGTCCCAGGGAAATCTTTGCTCGTTTATGACATCATTAGGGACACCGTGACAGACGAAAAAAATATGAAACCATACACATAAAAATCCAGATCGGTATATGATGTGTCTCTCTTTGGTTGCAGCCATAATTTAAAGTAAATGAACGGCACGTTTTCATTCATTCGGCGTTTGAAAGCAGTTTCTGTATAAGCAAACGACAGCCAGAAAACAGGGTTGCACACGAATCAAAATACAAAATACAGGATATTTCTTAACGTGACAACGACTGACAAGGTGTATTACAGTTGAGCTCATAAATGAAGCACAACAACACATCTGCAGTAGTAGATTATTAGGCCGATACAACATAATCCTATACTATAATTCTTTTCAACAAATTACATTCAGTTGCTTTTAGAAATATTTCTCACGGACACCACAACACCACAATATCGCCATTAAATGTTTGAGCGCCACACAGAAGTCTTACAATTGTTTATAGTCGGCAGAAAAAAATAGATTTGCCTTACTGATATCAAATTGTTTCCCATCACATTCAGAAACTTTCACTTTCAGTTTATATGGCGCTACGTACAACACGGATATGCGTGGTTTAGCGTAATACTGCGTGGCGTGCACGCAATTTCCAACCTAGTTGAAAAGGGTCTGACTGCGCATGCCCAGTAGGATATCGCGTGAATGATTTCGCGCTGTTGTGCCTTGAAAGTAATTGTGGTTGTTTGTACTGTATGTGTGAGAATGTGTATGTATTTCCCTGCTCAGAACTCAGATATAGAGAAACAACTGCAGACTCAACTGGAGTCAAGGCTCAGAAACATGGATTTGCAGTTGTCATATTGTGTCAGGTATGCTGGATTTATAGGTAAAGTCACATACTGTATTGACTGCTCATAGATTAAATGTTTTGCATGAGATTAGGCAGTTAGCTGGATAACTTTTTAAAGTTTCTACAAAATATCTTGAAATTTTATTAATTTGCATTCTCCTGGGCTCCTGAGTACCTGATCGGACCTGATGATGAAGCCATGTATATTTCTTGGGCAGGATGTAAATAAATGAATATTGCATTATTAGTAAAACATTTTGTTTGTTTCAGGAAAAAGAGCAATTGTCCCCCTACGCCCTGGTTACATGCCAAGATTATTCAGTTTCACCTCCACCAGTAATTTAACTTAGGTTGTCAACAACCTGGAAAGATATCTACAGTCTCAAGAAGATTCTGAGAAAAGGCTTGTCAGCACAAGTAGACAGCTTGCTGCCACAGCCCTTCTGAACCTACATCAAAAACAGAGGTACTAGCTGTTAAAGTCCAATGCACTGATATCCAGACAGAGGAGACACGCAATGACATCATCTCCTTAAATCAAATGATAAAATCTTTAAATGTCCATTGTGGAAGAGGAATTCCAGTAAGGCCGGGGAGTGGGGCATAGTGGGATTGCTGTCAGTGTCTTAGGCCTTAGGCAGAGAAGAATGTGTATGTTTATGTTATGTGCTGACCCTGAAACTGGAAGCTGGAACTGCCTGTTCATGAAGATAATCGGAACCTCCTCTGCCAGGCTGAGGGAACAAACACCTTACGTCAGCTGGTCAATGTCACAGAGGAAGATACTGGGAGAAGCATCAGAGACGTCTAATAGAGAGCAGGCATATGTTCATGTGCAATCTTACATGCGCGCTTTGTTTAATCTGAATTGATTCATTGAATGGGATAGATTAAATGGAAAATACGTAAATGCAACTGATGGCGACTAGCTGTCTGACCCTGAGCCTGTTTCTAGGCCTTAGGGGACTGCGGGGTGTATGAGATCACTACCTCTGAGGTTATCATACTTCTATTTTAACCAATAGGGTAGAAGATTCCCATTAGGGGGGGGGGGGGCCCATTGAAATTGGAATGGACCTGGATTAGGGGTGAGCGGTATAAATTTGGCCAACGGGAGAGATTTTGATTATTCCGGCCTACCGCGGTAGTGGTCGTTGATGACCAGAGCTTGTGAGTGGAGCGGTGAGAATTTCTGCTCCTAGGGTGCTGGCTCCGCGCTCCACTAAAATTTCATCCTGCTCCAAAGAAATCGCTCCACGCTCCTGCTTTTAAATATAAAACCGCTCCACACTCCGATTTGGGCATGTCTCACGCTCGCGGTGTGAGCGGTATTGGAGTGAGACAAAGCAACAGTTCCTGCCTTTTAATAAAAGGGACATTCTAAAACGCTTAACGTGAAAAAGCTTAGTGTGGCTTAAGGTACCTAAACAACCACAATAATCACCAAATTTCTCTCAGACATATCTGATAATATAGCTTGTATATTAGCACCGGATATTTAGCTTGAAAGCGACGTTTTATTGGTTATTATGACGTATATATTACATACGAAATATGTATTTAGCTCCATAGCAAAATGTTTGCTGAGCCGGCCTGAACTGAATAATTATTACCTACAGTGTTAGGAAATTTTCTTTACCGATATGCATTAAATTGCAAGGCTAGTTATATTACCCGTCATTTACATTTTCAGGCACGGGTGGAAGCAGTGATGTTAGTAGCAGTAGTTCATGTGAATGTGTGATGCCCATGTGGTAATCATTGAAGTCCTGACAGTCAAGAAAACACAGGGGCGTAATTTCCAGGGGGGTTAGGGGGGTCATGGCCCCCCCAATAATCAGATCCAGCTAATACAACCCCCCCCAATAATCATGTCTCCCCCTAAATGGGTGAGGACCTCAACCCCCCCAATGTTCAAACCAAAGTTACGCCCTTGAGAAAACATATCGGTAAAGACCTGAATATACATCAGTAATGTAATAAAATCGAATCTAATATACATCATTAATCTAATAAAATGTCAGTTATAATCAATATTGTTAGCTATGGATCTAAATATACATCCACAATGTAATGAAACGCCAGCTGCACTATCAAGCAAAATGCAAATGATTTCAGAGGAGCTTGTTGCAAAGACTGGTGCAATGTCCATAATATGGACATGGTTTGGATTTAAGGTCTCAGATACTAAGCAGTAATTTGCAAAACGTAATTTGCAAAATTTGCCAGGCTACAGCGATTGCAAAGTGCGAGAAATCTGTTTTGAATAAGTATGCATATCAGATGGTCTTTGTCAGAAAATGGATGGAGTCATGCAATTAGTCAAAAAATTAGTCAAATTTTATTAGTTTTATAGCTTTTGGTTTTGTATCTTAATTGGTTTCTGCTTACCTACAGTTTACAAAATTAACGTTTATTTTTAATATAAGACATTTTGGTAATAAAACCAGGGAAAAGTTCCTTGAAAGGTTTTCCATGTTTTTTTCTAACTGCAGTTTTGCAAAATATTCTTAAAGTAACATTAACGGCTATGGGCATATGTTACCCATTCAAAAATGGTTAAGTACACTGTTGCCCTTAGTTCCTGTCCAGTTTCATTGTCACGTTCAAGGTCCTGTGCTATTTCGTTCTGTTTAATCTTTTTGCTTTGCCTCCCCCAGGTCATCCATTCCAAGAGTCTCCCTGTCCACTGTCTGCCCATGTCCTTCGTGCCTGGCCTTGCCTTGTTTCTTGGCCCCTTGTGCCCATCCCGTCGTCCGGTTCCCTGGGTCCCCTCCCCGGTCTGGTTGACGTGCCCAGAGTGCGTGCCTTGGGGGGCCGCTACTGTCACGACCAGCCCCGCCCTGTGTGTCTATTCCACTATTTCTTCCACTTGTAAGTAACGAATTTTCATTCATATATAAATTTAGTGAGGTGAGCTGGCAGATTTCATTTGTTAAACCATTTCAATATTTTAGATGCCATTAGAATACACTCATGTAAAGGGTTATAAAAATGTATGCTAAGTTTTGTTTTAGAAATTGATCAAACCCCAGCATTCTGGTGGAACCCTGCCTGTGGGCCGGGAGCTGGGGAACCCCTATTTTAGAACCTCTTGCCACCCTATGAATATTGTTCTAGATCCACCCCTGCTCAGGTGTCAATGAGCACTTCATTTTTAAATTTCTTTGGGGTACGCTTATCAGAATATGACGCATGGCTGGAGAATTGCGGCAGATATGGGTTTGTGGGCTGATCTTCTGTCTCCTGGCGTGTAGAGTCTGCTTTCGGAAAAGCGTAGGCTCCCAGTGGTTGGGCTGTCTGTGGCCAGACATTGTGTCCAGGTGAACCATGTGGAGAGGCCCCACCTCATGGCTCCATCCTGTCTGCTGCAGCACAGAAACCAGGAGCAGTGCTCATACAGTGAATGTTAAGAGTTGTCTTACTGAAATCCTCCCCCCGAAAGCACAGACAGGAAACACCTACACTGAAGACGACATCCAGCTGCCACTTGTGGCTCTCATTCGATCACCTGTGACACTAGCAGGGGCTGGTACACCCTTCTGCCAGCTGGGACACAACCCATTTGTGCGAGGCTGGCCATTGGCGCTGCTACTGGGGAGCGGCTCAGTGGGTTAGAATACTTTACTTTTTCAAAAACATGTCTGCTGTTATGCAAAAGGGGACAGGAGACCCACTTGCACAAGATGGGTTTTTTTTTTGAAGGGATCAGGCTCTTAACTTTGCAGATGATGCTGTGATCTTCGCGGAGTCAATGGGGGCTCTGATCGGGGCTCTTGAGAGACTGAGTGAGGAGTCTGAGTATCTGGGTTTGCGAGTGTTCTGGTTAAAAACTAAGATCCAGGCCTTTAATGACCTCTTGTGCACAGCCATCAGCAGTATATCTGTTTGCGGGGAGAGTGCCGACCGCGTCGAGAAGTTCACTTATCTAGGCAGCGACATTCATGTCTCTGGTGACTCTTCCTATGAAGTCACTAGACGGTTGAACATGGGGGGTCATGTTGTAGCTGGAGAGGGGTGTGTGGCGCTCCCGATATCTTTGCAAGCAGACGAAGGTCCGAGTCTTTAGAGTTGTGGCGCTCTCTTTTTTGCTTTATGGTTGCGAGACATGGATGCTTTCCAGTGCCTTGAGACGAAGACTGGACTCCTTTGGTACTGTTTCCCTTTGGAGAACCCTTGGGTACTGCTGGTCTGACTTTGTGGTGAACGATTGGTTGCTCAGGGATTCCCGAATGAGGCTCATTAATGGCATTGTGAGGGAGCGCCAGTTAACGCACTATGGACAAGTGGCACAACTCCATGAAGATGATTCTGCTCGCAAGATTCTCCCTGCTGAGGATCTGAGAGGTTGGACTAGATCGAGGGGACGCCCATGTAACACCTGGCTGTGGCAGATGGATGGCCATTTCAGGAGAGTGGGATTGGACCGCGTGTCTGCATGGGGAGTTGCTAACCGGGATCCCGAGATGTTTCGTCGTGTGGTGGGTGTGACAATGTTCTGTGTTCAATCTGGTCAATCTCAACAATGTGTTCAATCTGCTAATATATCTACATGTACTACTAAAATATTTTGTTATTCTTACGCAGTAATAATAGTTATTATAAAGCAGAATCAATTAAGCGGCAGAGGAGGTGCTGCACTCTTAGATTTCTGACTGTCTGCAGCACGCCAACACCGACACGAAGAAACATCTGAACCTGATGAGTATAATTATCCTACTTTTCCACGTCGAAGACGATTTTTGATAAATCTGAACTTTGGCTTAGATTTGACTAAATGCACATTCTAAGATCA
This sequence comes from Petrocephalus schoutedeni, assembly GCA_026780765.1. NCBI lineage: Eukaryota > Metazoa > Chordata > Actinopteri > Osteoglossiformes > Mormyridae > Petrocephalus > Petrocephalus schoutedeni. The sequence goes on from JAODKL010000040.1 coordinate 24,793,880, forward strand.
GATCATTGTGTGAGAATGTTTTAAGAATGAGACCCCAGGCCGAGGCGTGTGTCCCAAGAGGCTTGCTTCAAATATTAACTGACGCTTGGCCAGTGAGGCCTCCTCCTGTGTGGGGTGCTGTGCAGCTTATCAGATTAGACCTCTGTGCCTATGACTTGACAGAATCGTCACATCTCCATTCATCCCTCAAATAAGGCCTTTATCCATCAGAAATACTCCCGGGGCACCTGATAAATAGCTGTCCTTGTGCTCGGACCCCAAGCTTCACTCTCACCTGCGTGTGTCTCAACGGAGAACAAGATGGGACAACGAAAAAGAAGAGTCCAATGTACTCGTGTGAATAAAGCGTCATTTAATTTTCTTTGGGGGGGGGGGGTACAGACAGGAGGATAAGCAGAAACAAAGATGAGGATCAGAACAAAACAGATGAGAAGAGAAACACGAGGCCACAGGAACATCAATGAAACCTTTTTTATTATTAAATACAGCTTATGCAACATTAGCGTGCTACATGTACACCTTGTTATTCACTAGAAACTGAAGGTTCTAGGCATCAGCTCTCATTGCAGTGTCTGTCTGACCAAGGCTAGCAGGAGGTACGGTGGGGGGGTGGGTGGGTGCTTCATGATAAGGTCTTAAATACATCCATCTGTACAGCACAATGTCTTTATTTAGCCCTACAAGCACCCCAGAGCCCCTGGATGGCTTCAATGTCATGGCGAAACGTGGAGTCCACCAAATAGCTGGTCCGTGCCCACGTGCTCAAAGGAGATCCACCCGGGGGGGCAAGACTGTACACATCTCCAGACCCCAGGCATCATGGGGTGTATATGAACATCTATTTGATGTGCATGGACGTGCAAGTGTTTCTTCTGCTTTTAAATGGCATCTCGTCTTTTTCAAATGCCCCGTATTAAAAAAAACAACATCCTACCACTCAGTCCAATAAGGATCTTATGATAAGGATGCGCAAACACACAACCTTCTGGGAAGGTTCTGAATCACAGCTTGAGCGTGCAGACTGGATTACCATTTTGACATCATTACAAGATGCTGCCTATCAGGGCCTTAAGAAGCCCAGGAAGGTTCTGGAAAAGGATAAAAGGGGTCAGCATCCAGATCAGCATGAAACAACCTGTCCCTTTTCAGGGTCACATCCTCACTCATGACCCAAGCGGACCTGTTGGGCTAAGGGTGCCGGCAGAGGGTGCACAAATGCCCAATCAGGCAAAGCGGCCTAGTGGGCGAGCTGTAGAATAGGCTACAAGCCTTGATCCAGTGTGACGCTGCACTCCCAATGTTGTCATTTCTCCTCATAGGACGAAAGGAGTAATGAAAATGAGTTAAAACTTTAGGGTCAATAACGGAAACACGCTCCTGATATCTTGAGAGCATTGCCCTAAACGGCATGTCTCTTCTGAACAAAGATGACATTCAACCAGCGTGAGACTAAGCACTATAACGCCTAAAGGCTGGTTCATACTTCTCCGCAGGCGTACTAGTGGGCATGTCCACACGAACTTGTGTGACGTGTCTGACGTCATTGTGCACCTCCGCGGACAAACGCTTGCTGCACTCCAAAATTTGTGTCCGCGCAGGCAGGGTGCGCTCAGCTCCGGACACATGGCGCATGAGCGATTAGCTATGCTCCATAAAATCCCGACACGGACGCGTTGACGAGCAATTATTTGAAGAAGTTCGGCGTTGCAAACGTTTATACGATTCACATATAAACAGTATGGCTGTACTGTATGATTCACAAACACTTTATGGAAGGAAATAGGGCAATCCTTAGGGAAAGACGGGAAATCGTGCAGAAACGGATGGAAGTATTTGAGAGATCGGTTTGTTAAAGCCGAGAGAAAAATGAAGGGAAGAAGCGGGGACGCTGACAGCAGTGAAGTCGGACCACCATCCATTTGGACTCTCGGAGCTGGCTCTCTGAATTCATCAAACACAGTGAAACGGAAACAGAGAAACGTCCCTCCAAGACATGTTGTGCGCTTGTGCAAAGTGTGCGGCTCGCCCGGAAAAGTATGGATGTGTACGCATACGCGTTGCAGATGCGCAAATGTTGTGGGTGTGCGGAGAAGTATGAACCATGTTATACAGCAGACACACTGAGGTTCTAATCTGCCCTAAGTCTTTACAACACTTCCCCCTACAGCCGGAACTCTGGTACTACACCTTCTAGTGCTGGGATGAACTTCCCCGCAGTCTTTAGATACTGAGAAGCTCCTACCAACTACGCTTCTCAGTAGTTCTGCATCAGAATGCTGTCAGCATCTAGTTACTTTTATAAATTAAAAAAAGACGAGTCGTCTTTGTGTTTTTTATTGCCCCTTTCTTGGTGCTATGCATAATTGGGGTCTGTTATAGAACCCTGTCTGAAAAATTGCAAATGGGATACCAGTAATACCAGCAATGCCCCCTACTGGTGAGTACTCCCTATAAAGTGTCCAGACACACAACAGTTCTTGTGCTGTAGTGGTCGCGATGCCTGCCCCCTGACACTGGGCCCTATTTTGTTCCTCAGTGCTGCTGTAGGATTCCTGCTCCAAACCACGGCAGAGGTATTTTCCAAAGCCTATCAACTTCAGTGGTCTCTCTTGCCCACCAGCTCAGCTGTGGCACACCACTCCTGTGCAGGCCGTACTGGATTACGGACCCCTTCCCTGCTTTAGGTACCCCTATGTGTCAGTGTCTAGGTATGGCTTTTCAATTTCCTTTCCCCCGTTGTGTTTTATACTTGCCAAAAGTGCTGCTTTGATTCCTATGCAACCTTGTATTTTCTGGAAACTGGGAACTAGCGAGTTCTCCCAGCGCGACAAGGCGCACGGAAGGAGGGAACCCCACTCCACAGCTGCAAACCCCATTCCTGGGACGTGTCCCCCTCAGATCCAGCCCCTAGTTCCTGGGCCGCGCCGTGAGCCCCCAGAGACAGTTTGCGGGTGGGCTTGGTCTGGTCCCGGCCGGGGGCTAGGCTTTGTAGATGCTGATGGGGCCGGTGATGGCCAGCTGGCCGTTGGGTACCGCATCAGCGACCTCATCCTCCAGCAGACCAGACACGTCAGCATTGGGCAGGCTGTCATGGTAGCTGCTGAAGCTGATGTTATCCTCTTTCAGCTCAATTGTCCAGAAGGGTGCGTTCAGCTTGCGGTTCTGGTACTCGCGGTAGGTGTAGACCCCGCCTACGAAGCCAGTAAGCAGCACCACGACGGCGATGATGACAGCCAGAACCACAATGTTGAACTGAGTCCAGGACACCTCGGCTAAAGTGGAGTTGTCCACCGGACCGGCCAGGCTGGTCAGCAGGGCCTGTGTTGTGGCTGCAGTCGGGAGGCTGGTGCTGTTGGCTCTGGACGACATAGTTCTGCTGGGGTGGAACGTCACGGCCCGGTTAGCTATTTGGGTCAACCGGAGGTCCAGAGTAGGGATGACCTGTTCAACTGAGAAAAACAGAAGGTTATCGTGGCAGATAAAGACACAAGCGAAACAGCAGAACAGTTAGAAAGTAGAGAGCGACTTTCGGACCCACTGCAAGTCTGACAGCACAGACTGTCGCTGATTGTGATCTGCCGGACATCCAGAACCTCTGCACAAGCCAGTTCTGTCCTCATATGGTGCTTTTCCACTGGCAAACAGGAATTGAACTGTACCGAGGTGTACTCCGGCACCGCAAAGAGAAACTAGGTAAAGTGCGGTTCCAGCTCACTTCAGTTCTCCACAGCAGAAGGGTCAGCTCGTTAAAGCCGTTTATTTATTTATTGTTCGCACAGTGAACATCATGATTTACTATGTGTTCACTTCCGTTAGCATATCTGTGAAAATTATTGCCTTATGTTAGCATCAAACTCTAGCAGAATTAGCATAAGTAACCCTAAGTAACCCTAAGTAAATTTGCATCACAAACCCATTCAGTTGAGCGGTTCAACAGTACTTTTTTTATGTAGGTGGGAAATGTAAGTTGTGAGTTAAGGAGAATGAGTTAATACTGTACATCATGATGTGCGATACTACTAACAGTGAATAATCTATAGAAAATCTTTCTCTTCAGATAATCCAAGCACATTGCCATAGGTCATCAGTATCTCCATGTCTTTTGACCAATCAGGTGGTGGTGACGCCGCTAGCTGGGATTGGTCACGCTGGGATTGGTCACGCTGGGATTGGGCCATGTCGGGAAGGGCATGGCTTGCACAATTTACAAAGAAAAACCGTTTCTTTGTGGTACAGCTCAGGCTTGTAGTAACTTAGTAGCTTCTACCCTCAGGCAGTAAGGCTACAAGTAAAGCACACTTCTGTTTTTTATTTTTTAAACAATTATATTTATTCATTTACTTTTAAAAAATGTATTGCTTTACTGTAAGGAGTTATCAGGCATACTCATTTAATTACTTCCTTCTGATGCTGTTCATTTGATAAATAAAGTTTGAATTATCCAAGTGTCCTGGATTGAACCTGAAACAGGCAACCCCTACACTTTTTAGCAGTTATATAACTCCTGTTGTGAAGCCTCATGGTACCTTACAGTAACACCACAGCAAAGCTCAGCTTCCTGTTACGCAGTCGGAGCTACATCCCCTCCCATCTGCCTGGTAACAAAGCTCAGTCACTCATTACATCTACACTTTATTTACTTACCAGATAGTTTTACCCAAACCGATGCATATTTTTTGTATAGATCAGGTCAGACAGACCATTGAGTAATTGGGGCTTAAGGGTCTTACTCAGGGCCCCATTGGTGAAATCAGTCTACCAACTCTGGATTTGAATCAGCAACCTTCCCGGCCACAAGCACAGTGTTCTGACCCAAGGAGCCAATCACCGCTTAACAGTGGTAAGTGTTCTTGGGTACCAGTCCCAGTAGGGTTACGTCGTCTCTCTCTCCAAGCACTCCTGCCCATGTAACTCAGCAGCAAAGATAAAAGTAAACCGGCCCCCCACGCTTTTGGATTTGACAGCTCTCTGCTGGAACTCCAGCCAGTTGGATGGCCACAGTGTTCGGCCATCATGAATGGATTAAGTCCTGACCTGCCCTCAGTCTGTGGCCTGCTTTTCCTATGTCCTTTCTTTTCCTGGTCCACGAAAGACTTCTGCACCTGTCTGGTGAACACTAAGCCAGGTATTCTACACAGCGCCCCCCGGTGGCCGAAGTAAGAAGACCTGCCAGTAGAAGCCTCCGTTCATGGTTGTAACTCATTTCCAAGAGTAGTGGGATGGACATCCAGGGTGTGGAGAAATGCCCCATCAATGGAGGGGAGGGGCAAAAATCTATTAGACTGAACTAGAGAAAATTTCTGGAGGTGGTAGCTGGCTACCTACCCATCCCGCTAAGCATGCTAACCATCTCAAGTTCAATGTGACATCGAAACATGAACAGGGCAGTAGATAATCAGCTGGTTGGGGTTCACTTTGGTGACCACCCCCAGCTCAGGGTCCCTGCACCCGCAAATCTCGAAACAAAAAGAAATTTTAATTTTGGAAGGTCCATTAAGGCCAATCAGATGAATCCAATCAGCCATCCAGCCATCCACTATCTGTGCTTACCCTGGCCATGGTCAGGCAGTACAAATGCAGATGTAGATGAACTTCCCTGGATTATAAGGTTTGCCTGACACAATGGATCATGTGATCATCATTGAACAGGGAAAATGTGGGTGAGCTGGACTGTACGGTGTCCTTGGGTGCCAGAAAGATGCCTTTAAATAAAACGTATTATTATTATTATTCTTACCTATCAGAGTGCAGTTTTGGGCGAGGGCGTCGCCGACATAGCCCGGGGCACAGCGCTCGCAGCGGGGGCCGGCTGTGTGGTTGGCGCAGCTCAGACAGCGGCCCGTGTCAGGGTCGCAGAGACGGGGCGCAGAGCCGAGGTCGGCGTTACCGCTGCAGTCACATGGCAGGCAGATGCTGTCTGAGTTGTAGAATCCATCTCGGCACCGGTCGCAGTTGGGGCCCTTGTACTCCGGGTTGCACTGCTCACACACCGGTTGCCCGCTGGAGTCTGCAGTGGAGGAATGCGTGCGTTGGCGTCAAAAACCATAAAAGTCACAAAGTGGTGCGATGTCATTCCCACCACTAGAGGGCGCCAATACCCCACCCCTTTGACTCAATTGAGGACAAATAAAGGCAGCGCTCTTCGGTCTCATTAACATAACAAAAGTAATCATACCATCAGTGAGCGCAGTAAACATCAGACATCAGCTGGTACTGTTCTTTGTTTTACATGCCTGTAAGCACAGTTCCTCTAATCATGGCCAGCGAGGGGCATGACAGTTTGTGGTCTGAAGGAAAAGTACACTCATACCCTTCAACACAGTATAACCTGGCCTCAGTAAGTACCTACAAGTCAGAAGCGACCAATCCCACCAGACTCATGGTGCACGCCAGAGGAACCGGCTCCACAAACCCATCCTGAAGCCAGGGCACAGGGGAGAGCTCTGGGAAATCTTCAAAGCCTCCAGAAGCCGTCAGAGCAAATATCCTTCAGTCCCTATACCAGGAGTTTTATAAGTCAATTCAGCATCATTCAAGAAGAGAGCAGATAAAGAACGTCTGGTTTCCAAAGGCTGCTACAACGTATATCTTTTGTTGCGTCCTGGCCGCAAAAGCCAGTGGGACTTCTGTATAATGTACGTCCTGATTGTTCTAGCAGATGGCACGGATGCTGGGAAAAAAAATGCGAGCAGGCAAAGGTGGCTGCAAAGCACTGCAGCAGGCAGCGGCTGCTGTAGCCATTAAGGATCGTTCTCCTAGAATGACGAAGGTTGTTGGTTCAAGGCCCAGGAGGTTCCCTGTTTTATCCCAATTTATTGAACTGAATATGTTCAGGAATAAGGAATGTGCAGGTGTATTTCAGAAATCTAACTGTTAGAGCATTTACATGCAACATGTCTAAAACTTCTTTGAATAGCGGCAAGGCACTGAACACAGTCACTACCGTGTGACTTGGCCGTCGATCGAGACAAGTGACCCCTCCCCTACCCTGCCTTTTCCGGCCGGCTGGAAGCAAACTACTTCAGTGAACAGCGACCCTCTTAAAGGGGCAACATGGTGCATATAAGCTGTGAAATTGCAAGGTACAGACGACGCTGAGATCTGAACAGCGCCCTTCCGGTGAATAGCAAGCCTCCCTAACCCAAAGAGCTAGAGATCATCCCCAAAGACGTGTTCTTTGCTCCAAAATCACATAAAATTTACAATGAAAGAAAATCCCAGTTGTGTGAGGGGCGGGTAGCCAAGAGCACGAATTTGTCACCGTCATGTCAGACTAGCATGAGCCCCAGTGTCCCCAAAACCAAGCAGCCAAAAGGACACATTAAATACACATTAAATACATTGCCGCCATGTCACTTGGCTCAGACCTGCATTAATCGCGGAATTACAAAGACAAGCCTTCTGCGGAAGGACACATGCCAGGCAGTATGAGCAGCCCACTCTGCAGAAACACAGATCCTGCTACAGCCATTTCTGCTTAAATGTACGTCCAGATGTTCCAGCGGTAGTGATGACAGCATGCACATGTCGGGGAGTCCCGAAGGGCCGGAAGGCGGGAATCTCAGTTAGAATGAATAGGCCCAGCCAGCTAACGGTGTGCTGTTTTGTTTGCTGGATTCTTCCTGTTACATAATAACAACAACAATACAGCTGCAGTTATTATCAGTTATTTTCTCCATAGGGAAAAATTTGAGTGGTTTTTCCTTTAACAACCAAATGACCAGAATATTCTTATACAAAAAATACATTCCTGGCCCCCACCCCACCACCAGCACTCCATGAAAACATCAGTTTACAGGAATGTGGATGGGTTTACAGACCTGCAGTGACATCACCAAATCCCTGTGATTATTACACCTGGTATAAATGCAGGACATCGTCATTGTTAGTACACTTACTCAGCCTAGTCACTATGTCAGATTAACTAGAGGGTATATCGGTATGCAGCATACCCCAGTATACTAGTATATGAATATACTAGCAGGCCCGTATACGAGTATTCCAGTAAACCAGTATGGCAATTCAGGGGCACAATATAAATCCATGCCTCTGTATACCAGTACACCAGTATGAGTATACAAGCATTCCATTGTGCCAGTATACAAGTATAATAGTATACTAGTATTCCAGTATACGAGTATGGCAGTGAGTATATCAATATGCCAGTAAACGGGTATGACAGTATGCCGGCATTCCAGCATTAGGGGACAGGACACTATGGAGTGTCTCCCAGCTCCCTGGCTGTCTTCAGCCAGACACACGTTGCTGGACCCAATCAGCCACAGGAGCCGTCCTCTCTGACAGCTCCGTCAGAAACACTCGCACTCTCCATGGCGACAAAGTCAAACAGGCTGTCAGAGAGAGAAGTGGCCCCCAGGGGCTCATGGCTCACACAGTCTGCGCAGGGTCACCGCCTGCCGCGCTTCCCCTCCGGCTCCCGACAGCCGGCCCGCACACACACCCGGAACGCAAGTCTGTTCCTGACCAGGCGAGAAGTCCAGAACGTCGGCAGCCTGTGATGCTGCTTCCACGTTGAGACCAATAAAAATACATCTCCGTAGATTATTCCTGTCGACTCGACTTTGCCATCCAGCTCAGCGAAGCGCATTTACCCAAAATGACAGAAAAACACACAGTATTAACTCCTCGGCAGGGGAGCAGGTTGGATGTAGAAAGACCAAATCGGCATTCTGACTGACAGTCCGGAACGAGGCCTGGAGGCGGTCTCCAGGGAAACGCTGCGGGAATCGAGGTGCGGGAGGACAGAGGATGCGCCTGGCGACGGAGAGGTCAGCTCACGCTACGCGGTGCAGAGGTCAGAGAGGGAGCGACTCACCTGCTGTTATCGCTACAGCACATCACCCCCGCCAACCCCCACACACACATTTCACAGTGCAATTAGCACAGTGTCCGCATAAGAGGTCGAGCGCCGCCGGTGGTCAGGAAATGGAAGTGCTGCGTGAGGCTGGTTTCCCGAGCCCCGCCCACTAGAGGGCAGCACCTGTGTCACGTGCCCATATTAAATGGCTTATTGTCAGGACCATTTAAACTTGGCACACTGGTGAACTGCTCATATAAGGGGTTCAGGTAGACAAGCGGTCTTTGGCGGCACAGCAGTAGGACAGCTGAGGTCTGCACCCTGATGGTGCTGCCGTGGCACCTTCTGGAGTATGAGGCCAGCATCCCCCGCCCCACACGCACGGCCGCTCATGCGCCTACCTTGGCTATGATGCTCGTTGTCACCGTTCAGCCCACACAGGAAAACGTCAGCAGTGTCAGGGCCCGTTGTCTGGCACCAGCGTCTGGCCCACTCTCCTCCTGCTCGGATGCTTTGTCCACCATCGCTTCCCTCACCCCACAGCCTAGGGCCATGGATGGCACGCACCCCCCGAGTGACAGCACGTTAGCGCCCAAGGGCACTTTGCGTTCTCGTGACACCTTATACCAGTACCCAAGAAAATACCCCTGTTATCCCCACAAATTCCAGCCCAGATGTCTGACCAGACAGAGCATACTGGGAGCACAGCTAACCTAGCATGCTAGCTCTAGTCACAGGTAGGGGCCAACTGTGGTGCCTTTCAGCGAGGTAACGCAACATCCATCTCTTTGCTTAACTGATGTTCACAGGACCTCTTTGAGAGATTCTTTTCATCCTTTCGGCCAGGGACCCTCCACTGGACAGATGAAGGCTTACAGACAATCAGCCGTTACAGGCTGCCCCAAAAAACAAGCGTGTCACCCCAAGATCCCGCTGGAAAAGTCCGGCAGATACGCACGGAATACTGCAGCACTCAGGATGACCACGGGACCTGCCACGGTGGGGCGGCCAGCGGGCCAGCTGGGGTGCTCCATGGTGCTCCACGGGCCTCAGCTTTCACACACCGCCGACACCTTCAGAAGAGGAACCAGCTCAGGAAAAAAAAAAACCTTATCTTTATTCTGCAAATGTGCAGGGGAGTAAGGGCTGCTTGAGAACCAGTGAAGGTTAAACATGGACAGAGCGGTGTGACTCTCTGCTGACACAGGCAGGCAGGCACTCACACAGAGACACACAGACACAGAGACACAGACCCGAAACAACATATGAGTGACTAGATTAGAATACAGAGCAGCGACACAGTTAATAATGCACAACGTGAAAATGATTAAATATACATAAGTCACGTCATGCACCTCACTCTACTGGCAATAACCTGCAGCTTTATAATCCTCAGCTGGGCAGTTTTCCGCCTCTGCTGAGGAGGAAATGGAGTTATGGAAGCATAAATCTCCTTGGGTGGGTTACCTGGATACACAATAACTGATCTAAAGAGGCTCTGGGCTGGGCTGGGATGGGGGGGGTGTATGCATAAATCATGGCACAAAGCCATTCTCATTCAGTGCCAGTGGCAATGTGCCACCTGAACTTCGTTACCCAGAGTCCCAGAGCACCAGCCCCCCATCACCTGAACGGCCTCGGGTGGGAGCCCTTTCTAGAACTATTTTGTTATGTTCTCCCCTTTGATGCTGAATCGAGACAGCAGGCAGGAGGTCATTTGTGCAGGTGGGATGGTCACATCCTATTTATTCATTTATTTGTTTATTTAGCAGACACGTCCATCCATAATTCACATCATTCTTTCTCAGAACGCTGGGTGAGCCAGTCCCTGCGGCAATTGGGGGCTAAGAGCCTTGCTCACTGGTCCAGTGGTGACATCACTCTGCTGGACGTGAGATTTGAACCAGCAACCCTCTAAGTGACACACCGCCAATTTAGAAACAGTCCCGTTGGGAGGGGACCTCGCTCTGATTTTGTCTGAATCACCTGAGCAGGATGGGCAGTTTCGGAGGACATCATAGCAGGGCTGGCAGCTGGCTGGCAGAGAACGGCTGTTCAGAAGCCTGAGGGGAGATGAGCGGATGTGTGGGGGGGGGGGGGAGTTTTTGGTGTCTGTCATGGACCAGGCAGGCAGGAAGCTGCCGTCCTTCAGTAAATGAAAAAGCGAGATGTGTAAAGTGGCTGGCAGATCCCCGTGGCGACGGCTGTCACATGCGCCCGGCGGTGCTGAGCTGGCGCTTCTCATTTGGGGTGCGAATAACGAAGCCCACGGCCCCCTGCGCTTTGCCACATCGAACGACTCTCCGTGGCTTAACAAGCTGCTGCACCCGAGGGAGTCACACTGTATTACATCCATCATACTCTCCAGTTTACAGTCGTGCGCGGGTAACGCCTTCAGCTTCAGAGCTGATAGTAAGCCACCAGATCGCCCAGCCCCCCATCCGAACCCCAACCCATGCACATAAAAGCCCAGTCCAGTGCCTTAATGTGACCCTATTTATCAGGCATATGGAGAGAAGAAGATTGGATACAGCTGATGGTGTTTGGTGTTAGAGGCAGGGCTGGTGCTGTTTGGTGTTAGGGATAGAGCAGATGGTGTTTGGTGTTAGGGATAGAGCAGATGGTGTTTGGTGTTAGGGGCAGGACAGATGGTGTTTGGTGTTAGGGGCAGAGCAAATGGTGTTTGGTGTTAGGGGCAGAGCAGACGGTGTTTGGTGTTAGGGACAGAGCAGATGGTGTTTGGTGTTAGGGATAGAGCAGATGGTGTTTGGTGTTAGGGATAGAGTGGATGGTGTTTGGTGTTAGGGGCAGAGCAAATGGTGTTTGGTGTTAGGGACAGAGCAAATGGTGTTTGGTGTTAGGGACAGAGCAAATGGTGTTTGGTGTTAGGGATAGAGCGGATGGTGTTTGGTGCTAGGGATAGAGCGGGTGGTGTTTGGTGTTAGGGGCAGAGCAAATGGTGTTTGGTGTTAGGGACAGAGCAAATGGTGTTTGGTGTTAGTGATAGAGCGGATGGTGTTTGGTGCTAGGGATAGAGCGGTTGGTGTTTGGTGTTAGGGGCAGAGCAAATGGTGTTTGGTGTTAGGGACAGAGCAAATGGTGTTTGGTGTTAGGGACAGAGCGGATGGTGTTTGGTGTTAGGGATAGAGCGGATGGTGTTTGGTGTTAGGGGCAGAGCAAATGGTGTTTGGTGTTAGGGACAGAGCAGATGGTGTTTGGTGTAAGGGATAGAGCGGATGGTGTTTGGTGTTAGGGACAGAGCAGATGGTGTTTGGTGTTAGGGGCAGAGCAGATGGTATTTGGTGTTAGGGACAGAGCAGATGGTGTTTGGTGTTAGGGGCAGGGCTGATGGTGTTTGATGTTAGAGGCGGAGCAGATGGTGTTTGGTGTTAGGGACAGAGCAGATGGTGTTGGTGTTAGGGGCAGAGCAGATGGTATTTGGTGTTAGGGGCAGAGAAGATGGTGTTTGGTGTTAGGGGCAGGGCTGGTGTTTGGTACAGTATAAGGGATGCAGTTGCTGGCATTTCGGGTGGTTGGTGAGACGAACCATACACAGAGCCACGGTCCCCAGTCTGGACACACCCTTGTCCCTCCATCTCCTCTCCACCTCATCTTCCCTGTGTTCCTGGTCTTTCCTTCACAACATGCAAACCCCGATGCTGACTGTCAAAGAACATGCTTGGGAATGATCAGGCCTTAAAGCCACAGTGTCGCTGCAAAGTAAACACGACAAATTAACTTAACGTACCATGCCGGGATGGCCACACGGTATTCATTCAAGCCAGCTTAACCATGCCTTAAAAACTTCTCACACAATCTGTGTGTATTTACAGAACAGACATGCACACACACACACCACAGTTAGGTTTTCGGGGGACTGAGCCCAACTCCTGCCTGCCAAAATCCTAGTGGACAAACACAGGGGGGGGGGGGGGGGATCACACCCACCCCCCCGAGTCATCAGTAATCCGCTCTCATTTATTTGTTTTATCCATTATGGTGCAATAGCGACTCTTGTTCTGAAAAACGGCAATTTCACTTGGCAATCTTTACAGAGACAATGGGAATTTAGTGCAAACACCCCCCCCCAATCTGACTATAGTAATATAATGAGTTTATAATAAGCTTGTGCCATTAAGTCACCTCCCATGGCAATGAGTCTAAGCGGACGTGTCTATGAATCTGTCCAAGGTCTGCAGGGAATGGGGGGTCACGGCGCCACCTAGTGGAGAAGGGTCGAGATCACAGGGCCCCCTAGTGGAGCAGGGCAGATGTCACTGCATCCCCTAGCGGAGCAGGGCAGAGGTCACGGCGTCCCCTGGCGGAGCAGGGCAGAGATCACGGCGCCCCCTAGCAGAGCAGGGCAGAGGTCACGGCGTCCCCTAGCGGAGCAGGGCAGAGATCACGGCACCCCCTAGTGGAGCAGGGCAGAGATCACGGTGCCCCCTAGTGGAGAAGGGCAGAGATCACGGCGCCCCCTAGTGGGGCAGGGCAGAGATCACAGCGTCCGCTTTGACCGAGCAGTTAGAAGGGTCCAGCTGAGTGTAATCCACCAGGTTCTACCCCCAATGTAAGCTGGTTCAACACAAGGTAACTAATGTCATGGCTATTATTACCGTCACTGTTATTATTCGCTGGTCAGTAATCCTGTTCACCAAAGTTTCCCCCACTGTACCATAATACTAACTGTAACCCACCCTTACAAAGGTGGACACATACAAACACACAGACGCTGGCACACACTGACAGACAAAGACAGACCACAATGTTCTCTCACTTTTTAGTGTTGCCGGGACAACTGCCCCCCCTCCCCATTCTCCCCCCTGTGCCTCCTCGCTATCAATTTCCTATTCCATCAACCCAACACTGTCACCCCATAACTGTACATCTGTCAGAACCCCCCCCTCCCCCACCACCACCCCCCCCCACCCCCCCACATACCCACACACAGATTTATTTCCAGGACAGAACAAACAAAAGGTATCCCATGTCCCAGCCACTGAAATGGAACGGTCATGGGGGGCTGGATTACCCCCCCCCCCCATGTGTGATAGCGCTCCACAGGCCCGTCGTCCTCCTCACTCTGAATAATTCAGGAAGGGGGGTGGGGGTGAATGGGGGCCAGGCTGAAGTCGGCGGGTAACACCAGCCTGAGAGGGGGACTCTCGTCTGGGGACGATATGGGACAAGCGGTGCTTGAAATGCTTAGGACAGGACACAGTCAATAACGCTACTGACTGGTGGATTTTACCGTGTGCTTGGTAACCTCCACTGCTTGAGCCAAACATGCAGCTCTGTAAAAATGGTCAGAATCCGACATCTGACTTGGGTGGAAACATTAGCGGCAGTCGTTAAAGCAGGAAAGCTTCCACAAACGCCAAGCGACACCAGATTGATACATCATCCTCCGCTCTTCAAACGGTCATCATGTGGAAAATGACACTGGTGGCTGATTGCACCTGGCCTTTAATGAATAAGGCATTATTCAATGAATAAGTAGAACAACCCTCTCAATAAGGCATCATCCCACCAAGGCATGCATATCAGAGTCATTCCTTCTGCTAGTTTAAAGATAATCGCACAACTTCCCTTAAACAAAGTATCTGTGCCATCGAGAGCAAGGCAGCACTGCTGCTTCATAAATTGATCCATCAACATTTACATCAGACTGAAGCACACGGAAGCACTTTGTAGGCTCCGCCCACCTCAGTGAAGCCCGACCCCCAACATACACGTGGCAACTTTCTGAGCAGCGCTGCCAGGCAGCTGTCAGCCAGGTGAGACACGGGGCAACTCCTCTGGATCTGGATGATCTGCTGACAGACGTTTTCGTTGCCCAGTATCGATGGGAAAGCGCCTGGCAGCAGGGGTCAGCAGCAATGCCCTGCTGCATTGCCTAAAAAGTGACCCCGTGTGACATTACCCTTAGACCCCCCACCCACCCAGGCCACACCCACACAATCCTCTGATGACACCAGCTTTGGTTACAGGGGACACACTCTTGCTCAATGTATTAATTAACCAGGAACTGGAAATGTTATTTATGTACTGATCCCATGTTCATTCATCATGAATTAATCATAATGGTTCATGTATTTTATGCAGTTAATTTCCTGTAACGTCCCCCATCATGGGCTGTGCTCTGAGGCACACACAGCCAACCCCCCCCCCCCACAGCACCTGATCCATCTATTATTTCCCACAATACTGAACATGCCGACGTCAGCAGTCCAGTGACAAATGGCCTGGCGCCCCCCTCAGGTGGCGGACAGGAGGCAGGAAGGACGCAGCGGTCACAGCGAGTGCCGACGTGGGGAAGGAGACGAGAGGGAGGCCATGAATGCCCCCCCCCCCCGGGACTCACCGATGCGGCAGCTGCCGGTGGACGTGACGGTGGAGCACGGGCAGGGGATGCAGGCGTCCGTCAGGTCGGCACCTGGCCTCCGGTAGAAGTTATACTTGCATTCCTCGCAGCCGGGTCCTTTCGTGTTGCCTTGACAGTTCAGACAGTTACCTGAATAAAACGGGCGATACAGACACACGGTCTTGAGGTTGGGAAAGGGGTGAGCAGACAAACAGGGGAAGGAGTCGCAGTGTCGCCGGGGTGAGGTGGGTAAAAGGGGTGAGCAGACAAAAAGGGGGAGGAGTCGCAGTGTCGCCGGGGTGCGGTGGGGAAAGGGGTCAGCAGACACAAAGGGGGAGGAGTCGCCGGGGTGTGACGGACACTGCTGTCAGAAATGAGTGTGAGGCTGTCTTTTCTTGCTACAGCAGATAAGTAAGATCAATGGAAAAACACACGCATAGCTGGAAACAGAATCTTGCAGGTTTTTTTCAGCCATGTCAGTGTGAACCCCCCCTCAGAGCTCACGGGAAATAAACATACACCCCCCTACCTCGGTGCACACACATGGCCCGGTATAGCTCATCACCCAGCCCAGGCACCACACGACACCCCCTCTCTCTCACGGGCCCCTCAGACCTAGTGGTAGGACCTTCGCAGCAGAGCTGAACGGGCAGATTAAGGCGACGCATAAAGGCCCAGAATTCAGGCGCAAACCAGCCGACGGGGAGCACTCCACCTATCCGCTTAAACGTCGGGGGGGGGGGGGTCGCACCTGCGGGGACACCTCGGGCTGAGGGCCCCTAGGGACCCTGGGAAATGTGGTCAGGGGCCGCAGAGGGGTGAGCAAACATCAGGCAGGGTCACACACACACACACATAGAGTCATTTTTTCCTGGTCACTTCCTCCTCCATTTTGCAGCCCCCATAATCATTTACATTTTATCCTTGTCTCTGCCCCACCCAGGGACAATAATAGGACTTTATAAGGTGGGGGGCATAAGAAGGGCTAAAGCTAAAAGGGGGGCAACCTTGTCATTAGCCAACGATATATTTTGAACTGGTGAGGGATAGGGGAGGGGTCACTCTGGGGGCCAATCAGCTTTCAGCTGGGGCCAGTGGCCCCGTGGCCCCGCCCCTCCATCAATCTGCTATTGGAGGCTCCTCCTTTCCAAAAATTAAGCATGGTTTTCCTATGGTTCTTTGAATAACCACAGTTTTTTGTTTTTATGGTTTGCCATGGTTTTTTGGGTACCCATGAAAACCATAGTTTATGACTATGGTTTTATCATGGTTTCGCTACACTGACCATGCAGTGCTATAAGTAAACCAGTGTAGTACTATGGGTAGGAGCCTGGTAATCGTAATTACCATGAGGTACCATAGTAAGAACATGGTTATTGTATAAAAACCATAGTGAATTTCTGTAAGCGCCCATCTGCGTCTGCATTAGGCACTTTGTTGTGCAGATGCTTTTCACATTGGCCCTTGCATACCATGCATTCCCCTCACCGGATCGGACCGGATTAAGCTGTGTCTATTGGCGTGTGCGTCTGTGCGTGTTCACATGGCGTGATCACGGTGTACTCCTGTAAAGGCATGTACATCTATGCAGGGATGGGTTAGTTGTTTCTCCACACAAAAACGTCCCCCCCACCCCCCAGATGTTTCAAAAACTAGCTAGTGAATAGCTAGTGAATAGAGTCAGAAGATCATAGCTAGCTAGCCGGTTAGCAGAACACAGCATTTCCTAAATAAAGAATGTGTTTATTTAATAACACTGTTTGTGGCCAACAGGGGGACCCTGAAATGCATGTTTTGAGGGGAGGTAAACACTTCTGCCGCAATTTCAGGCAATGGCATCGACATACAGTAACCCTGTCTGTGGGTCTCCCACAATAAAGGAGCACCTGGTCTGGGCTGCAGGTACCAGCCGAATCTGCAGGGAGGGCCGTGGGGCGTTGGGCAGGAGAGAGGCTCCAGCCGAGTCCGTCTGCCGGGTTCACTGTGTGGAGCCACACACCCACTTCCCCCACGCTACCTGCACACTTGAATAATAAAGTGTCAGGGACGTTTCATGGTGTCTGGGACTGATTTTTACAGGGTATCATGAACTTAGCTGTGCGTTACGAGCTGTCAGGAGCTTAGCTGAGCGTTGCAGGGTGTCCGGAACTTAGCTAAGCTTTACAATGTGTCAGGGACTTAGCTGAGTGTTACAGAGTATCAGGGAATTAGCTGAGCGTTACAGAGTGTCAGGAAATTAGCTGAGTGTTACAGAATGTCAGGGATTTAGCTGAGTGTTACAGAGTGTCAGGGAATTAGCTGAGCGTTACAGAGTGTCAGGGAATCAGCTGAGCGTTACAGAGTGTCAGGGAATTAGCTGGGTGTTACAGAGTGTCAGGGAATTAGCTGAGCGTTACAGAGTGTCGGGGAATCAGCTGAGCGTTACAGTGTCAGGGAATCAGCTGAGTGTTACAGAGTGTCAGGGAATTAGCTGAGCATTACAGAATGTCAGGGAATTAGCTGAGTGTTACAGAATGTCAGGGAATTAGCTGAGCGTTACAGAGTGTCAGGGAATTAGCTGAGCGTTACAGAGTGTCAGGGAATTAGCTGAGCGTTACAGACTGTCAGGGAATTAGCTGAGCGTTACAGAGTGTCAGGGAATTAGCTGAGCATTACAGAATGTTAGGGATTTAGCTAAGAGTTACAGAGTGTTGGTGATTTACCTGAGTGTTACAGAGTGTCAGAGATTTAGCTGAGCATTACAGAGTGTCAGGGAATTCGCTTCACACAGCAGAAACAATATAAATAAATAAACTGCAGACAAAGCTGAAGACTGATGGTGGGTGGGGGACGTCTTCACCTTCACCGGTGCTGATGGAGAGCCTAAGACCCGTTTACAGCGTCCACATATTTGGAGGGACTGTGAGAGAGATGGTCAAATAGTCAGAGAAGCCCATTCCCCAGAGCAGGCGCACGGGCCAGCCTGCATTAGTGGCATACTACTAAGTACTAAGTGGGGCAAAAAGTGGCCGGCACTTTGAGCCAAAATGTCAAACCTCTTTTGCAGAGAAAAGAGATGATGTGACCAAAGTCGAAGAGCGTGAGCAGGGTTGGGGTTTCCCTGATTCGGCCCGAACGTAAATTTGGTTGAGACCTCTGTGTTAAGCTCCTGCTAATGCTGGTACTTTTAGGCTCGATGCAAGCTGGCAGTGAGGAGTGAGGATTCTGTGTGCCTTCAGATCTGCTCCAGCAGACAGCAGGGCTGGGCAGGACACCCATATAACGCCCCCTACCTGCTGATGGGGGGGGCTTTCCGGTGAGGTTGGGCAGCCCATCGCTTGCTGCACTGTCATGTAATCTGTAAGGTAGCACTTCAAATTGCCCATCGCTGTACCCCAGCCTTGTGCCCTGCGCTGCCTGGGATGGACTCCAGGACCCACCTACGACCATGAGCAGGACAAGTGGCTGGAGGATGAGCACATCCAAAAGTGAAGTAACACACCAGGAGCTTTGGTCAGTTCAGCTTTATCTCCAGGTGATCTGTGCATGCAAAGGTAACTGATATCATATGCACTGCTTCCGGATGCCATGCCACCAGCAGAAATTTATATCCCAGCATGAATCTTGGAAACTTGAGAGAAACACGCTGTGAGCCGCCAGTGTTTCCCTGATGCCTGATGCCAATTCCAATACCCGCTGCATGCATTCTGATCGGGGGGGGGGGGGGGGGGGGGGGTGGGGCCAAGGTGGTAAAAAGATCCATTG
>JAODKL010000040.1:24821128-24872790 GCA_026780765.1 Petrocephalus schoutedeni
GGGGGGTTGTATTAGCTGGATCTGATTATTGGGGGGGTCATGACCCCCCTAACCCCCCCGGAAATTACGCCCCTGCTTCCAAGTACCCTTGGAAGGTGGATTTGTGTGTTTTGCTGTGTGACAGAATAGCAGATATATTTCAGCAGGATGATTTCAACAATTAATATTAGTAGTAAAAAATATTATTCAAGTAAATCAATCGCTTCTTGCGACTGAAGGCGACTATTTGGAATGCCGCGCGTTGTCGAAAAGAAAACCATTACTGTAGCGTTTGAATAGAAAAGATGTTACTGTCACATGTGTAACGATGTACAGGACGTTGTTAATGATGACTTAAGGTTTGATTATAAAACACAATAATAAACAAGTAATGTGAGATTTTTAATCAGTTTGATTAATGCAAGAAAAAACGAAGCGTCAGCGAGCGGTCGCTTCTGCTGCCTGCGTTTCAAAAAAGAACGAATAGGAAATGTTACGTAGATGTGAACGTTAAGTAAAGGTTCATATGAATTTGTTTTTTTTTTTTTTGCATTTGATCGGTTTCGGATTTTTAAGTTTTCTGAGTATGACCCGTTGTGCTCTCACCCTGTTGCCTGTATCGACTTGTGTCTCCTTAAAGGCTCCCCGTTTGTGTGCGAGTTTATTCTGGCTCGCTGTTTTACCGCCGTCCTTTTAAAAGAATCGGTTGATAACTAAACTTTGCTGTTCACATTGTGGTGGTCATTGTAGTCACTGATCTCAGGTCATTGGAACTGTACAGTCAGTGGGAGGTGCTTGGTGAACTTAAGCGTGACAGCTATTAGCTAGACGTAGTCACGGCTGTGTTTCATGCTGTTTAGTGATAGACTGCCTCCCGTATTGCTGAGATGGTCTGACGTGAACATTAGCACTTAGCAGGCATTCCGCATGCGTATACAGTGATTCAAGTTCTTTTTGGCCAGCAAATCGGTTCATTCAGTTCATTTTAAGGATTCCTTCGAAAAGACAAGTTAGTTCGTGATTCGCACATCACTCGTGACCACGTATGTGCCAACCGCAACGAGCGAAGTAAAGGCTGGTGCACGCGGTTCCCGCTAGGGGTGCCCCCTCACCCTAGGTAAGGTTCCTAACAATATTTAGTACAAATAAGCAAAAAGTAAGAAAAACAAATAAGCAAAATGCTAAGAGCAGCATTTCATTTACTGTCGAATGACTCAGCAGCGTGATTAAAAAAAAAAATAATTAAGAAAAACTAGCGAAGAGGTCATGGTTGTTGTTTCAGGCTGGTGGTGTTTAAGGATTAAATATCGGAATGACAGTTCTGGTCATTTTGAAAAATTCCCCTTCATCGAGGTTGCAGTTTCCCCTGGCAGCAGTTATCCGCCTTTTCTAATACCTGTACTTATATATAGACAGTACAGGGAGCTGGTTAGCCCACAAAGCTTTCCTTTCCTGGAGTTCCTATTCTCAGAATAACTCAGCACTTTTCACGTTCCAGAAGTCACGCATCTGTTCAAAAGCATTAGAAAAAGAATATAAAATATAGAATTAAGTGAATTTGTAATTTCCACAAGCCCTGGTGCTTGCCAGCATTTTATGATGAATTTTTGTGCTTTTTCAAGAAAATGGTTCAAGTACTTTTGCCAAACATGATGCAGTTTCTGCGGGCAGACTGTCTTATTTATTGGTAGTCACTTTATGTATTCCACCTCATTAGGCAATGAGTTTTTTTAGTCTACTTATTGTGAGCATATAGGCAACATTGAATGGTGTATATAAACCCAGGGCAGGATTGGCCATCTGGATTACTAGATATTTCCCCGGTGTCAGTCTGGTGGAGCCTAAGAACCATCTCAGGCCACAAAGAACAGAACTCTCTGCCAGCGGGGAATGTGAGATGGGCAAATGAACTGAACCACTTTTTCAACAGGTTTGTTTCATCTGCCCCTGCCTCTCCACCCATAGTCCCCTCCTCGATGCAGTCCCCAACATCTGCTACAGACACTTCACACCTCCTCTGGTTGGTTATCAATGTAATATGTTTATTTCCATTATGTCATTAGAATACACTCATGTAAAGGGTTATAAAAATTTATTCAATGTGTTGTTTTGGAAATTGACCAAACCCCAGCGTTCTGGTGGAACCCTGGCTGGGGTCTGGGGCACCCCTGTTTTAGAACCACAGCCAGCATTCATAAAGGGAACATAGGCCATCTTTTTTTGATTTTACACCTTGAGCTGGTGAGAATAGCCTCACCACATCGTTGTTATATGCCAGCACCAAACATGGGACAGAAGTCACGTCACCCAGTGTCAGGCTACTTGCCGGTGCTGTCAGGTGTCAATGAGCACTTCATTTTGAACCATTGTTTGGGGTAGGCTTATCAGAATGGGCAGAATGAGATGTGGGCTCATGGGCTGACCTTCTTCTGTCTCCTGGCATGTGGAGTCCACTTTTAGAAAAGTGTAGGCTCCCAGTGGTTGGGCTGCCTGTGACGTTGGGTCCGGGTGAATCATGGGGGGAGGCCCCACCTCGCGGCTCCATCCTGTCTGCTGTAGCACAGAAACCAGGAGCTGTGCTCATACAGTGAATGCTGAGAGTTGTGTTACTGAGACCCTCCCCCCGAAAGCTCAGACAGGAAACTCCTGCACTGAAGATGACCCTCAGGCAGTAAGGCTCTCCTGGGGTCACCTGTGACACCAAGAGTGGCTGAAGATACACCCTGCTGCCGGTGGGGATGCAACCCATATGTGCGAAGCAGGCCACTGTGGCTGCTACTGGGGAGTGGTTCAGTGGGTTACAATACTTTGCTTTTTCAAAAAAGCAAAAAATCAAAAAATCTGCTGTCATGCAAAAGTGGGCGAGAGACCCATTGCACAAGGAGTTTTGCTGAAAGGCAAAAGGCGAGAACGGGGTCAAGAAACTGTGGAAGTTGGAAGCCAGAGAAGCCAGTCCTGCAAGAACATACAGGACACAGGGTAGGAGCACAGGGCAGGACAGGCGGCCAGGCAGAATGGAAGCAAGCCTGTCGAGAGAAAGCAGGGCAGGAGCCGGCAGGGCAAAACCCTGTCTGTACCGAATTCATAAATGTTTTCAGGGTCACATCCTCACACACAGCCCAAGTGAATCTGCTGGGCTAAGGGCACTGGCAGAGGATGCACAAGTGCCTAATCAGCCAAAAATCCACAGCAGCCTAGTGGGAGGGGTTAGTGGGCGAGCTGTATAATAGGATACAAGCATTGATCCAGTGTGAGACTGCACTTCCAGTGTTGTTATTTCTCCTCATAGGACAAAAGGAGGAATGAAAATGAGCTCAAACTTTACGGTCAATAACAGAAACACTATTAACTATTAAATGGCATGTCTCTTCTGAATGAAGATGACATCCAACCAGTGTGAGACTAAGCACTGTAGCGCCTTCTCCGCATGCACACTAGCGGACATGTCCACTCAAACTTGTTTGACGTATTTGATGTCACTGTGCACCTCCTTGGACAAACACTCGCTGCACTCCAAAATCTGGGTCCGCACTGGCAGTGTGCGCTCAGCTCTGGACACAGCGCATGCAAGTTCAATGTGATGAACATTTATATGATTCACCTTCACAACATTTTAAGTACAGCCATATAACAAAGACTTCATGGAAGGAAATCGGACGATCATTAGGGAAGGACGAAAAATCACACGGAAACAGATGGAAATATTTGAGAGGTCGGTTTGTGAAAGCCAAGCGAAAAGTTAAGGGAAGAAGCGGCGACGCTGGCGGCAGTGAAGTGGATGCGCTGAACTGGCTCTCTGAATTTCTCAAATGGAAACGGAAACATATGTTTTGCAGATGCGCATATGTTGTAGGTGTGCGGAGAAGTATGAACCAGGCTTGACAGCAGACACTCTAACTTGCCCTAAGTCTTTACAACACTTCCCCCTACAGCTGGAACTCTGCTATTACGCCTTCTAGTGCTGGGATGAACTTCTCCTCTGTCTTAGATACTCAGGAGCTCCTACCAACACGCTTCTCTGTAGTTCTGCATCAGAATGCTGTCAGAATGCTGATATAGTTACTTTTATAAATTAAAAGAAATTGTGTTTTTTTATTGCCCCTTTCTTGGTGCTGTGCATAACTGGGGTCTGTTACAGAACCCTGTCTGAAAAATTAGAAATGGGATAAAAGTAAAACCAGCAATGCACCCTACTGGTGAGCTCTCCCTATAAAGTGTCCAGACATTCTGCTGCCCATGTGCTGTAGTGGTCGAGATGCTTGCCCCCTGACACTGGGCCCTATTTTGTTCCTCAGAGCTGCTGTAGGATGCTTGCTCCAAACCACGGTAGAGCTATTTTCCCAAAGCCGGTCATCTTCAGTGGTTTCTCTTGCCCCCAGCTCAGCTGTGGCACGCCACTCCATACTGTGCAGGCCGTACTGGATTACACACCCTGGCTCTGCATTAGGTATCCCTATGTGTCAGTGTCTAGGCATACTTTTCTTCTTCCTGCGCGTTTTCCACTTCCCATAAGTGCTGCTTTGATTCCTGTGCAACCTTGCATTTTCCTGAAAACTGGAGTTCTCTCAGCATGACAAGGTGCAGAGAAGCAGAAAACCCCACTCCACAGCCACAAACTCCGTTCCTGGGATGTGTCCCCCTCAGATCCAGCCCATTTTTCCCGGATCACGCCGTGAGCCCCCAGAAGACAGTATGTGGGTGGATATGGCCTGGTCTCGGCCAGGGGCTAGGCCTTGTAGATGATGATGGGACCGGTAATGACCTGCTGGCTGTTGGGTACCGCATCAGCGACCTTGTCTTCCAGCAGACCAGACATGTCAGCATTGGGCGGGCTGTCATGGTAGCTGCTGAAGCTGATGTTATCCATTTTCAGTCCAATTGTCCAGAACGGTGCATTAAGCTTGCGGTTCTGGTACTTGCGGCCTACGAAACCGGTAAGCAGCACCACGACGACGATGATGACGGCCAGCACCACAATGTTGAACTGGGTCCAGGACACCTCGGCTAAGTGCACCAAATCTATCAGGTTGTGAGTGCAAAATCCTCTTCAGGTCACCCTACAGATTTTCAATTGGATTAAGGGCGTAAGTATACATCCATCCAGAAGCTGACACCTGGCCAAATGATTCAACTGTCATCTAAAGCTTTAGTGATTATTGTGCATACACATTGCATAAATCTATATCATTACCCCTAAAGTGACTCCAAATAAGTCACAAAATATGGACATTTAACAGGAATGTTGAATGTTGCATCATATATATATAGTATTTCGTAATTAGGATGCATGATATTAGAAATGAAATGCCATTTCTGCATTTAGAATTGCAGTATTTATAAAGACAAATTAGTTAGCAAAAGTAGCATTTTTCTGGCATATCAGTGTTCAGTAAAGGGCATTTACTACCATGATTTCTATTTTTATAGCAACTGGTAAAATCTTTAGGTAAATTCATGATATGAGTATTTTTTCTCAGGGCAAAACTGTGCATATTGCTTTGTGCAGAGCCATATTGCATAGGATTTTAGGATTGAAATATGTTGTTACATATTGAGATATAATATCCCTGAGTTTAGTCACAATATATCAACTGTGATGCTTTTGAAATTAATATTAAAGAATTTAATGAAAGGTGTATCATACTGTATGTATGAGTATCACATACAGTATGAGTATCACATTCAGTTGAGTACTGTATGTGATACTCTTTCTATTATGGGTTTTTATCTAGAATGCTAGAGAAGGAGTATGATTATGCTAGTTTTAATTAATAAAATCTAGTATAATTATCAAAATTAAGAAGTTTATCTATGTATATGAGCTTGGAGCATAGCACCTGTGGTCAATATAGTGAAAATTCAGACTTACACAACACACAACAACATAAATTGGTTGAAATTAGACATGGTCAGTTTAGCTTGAGATATATTTCTTTACATTACATTAGATTTAGGTTAGGTTAGTTAGGGCCCTGCTGAAAGAGTCTACCTTGACATGGCGACAGGCTTACAAATGTTTTGCCTAAAGTATTTTACTCAACAGAAGTGTCTGGGGGGGGACATATCTGTTGGTAGCCCTTCCCCCCAGTTGCCGAAATCGATATTGCAATTATTTGCCAAGACCATGTTCTGTTCTGGCATTTTTGCATAAGTGCTTTGGAAGTAGATGAAATATTCGGCTATACACACATCTGACATATGTGCTAGGATATACGGTACGGTAAAGAAGATGCTGTCCCCCATTCACCAAGTGCAAACATCAAACTCCACCTATGCCCATAGTGTGCCTTTCATGTGGTGGATGGCACCAGTTCCTGCATCACTGAGACCCTGCACTGCATGAGCAGCCATGGGAGATAGATGGAGAGGAGTGTCATTGGTGATGCTGGTCTGCACTTTGCTAAATGAATAATCAGAACAAAAAAAACTGTAAAAGATCCTTTAAAAACTTTTATTGAATGACTTAACCAGTGAATGAGAACCACTCATTTTTTTCAGCAGGAAGGTCCCCTGAAATCCATGCAAACTAGCCCCCTGAGAGCATTTAGCTGTATCATTCAACCTGCTACCATCCCAACACACACACCAACACACCTATATTGTATGTGTACAAGCATAATTACAAGAAATCCAGAATACTTAAGGAGAGCAAGCACATCATTAAGTAAAAGGTTCATATTAAATCTGCAAAACACTTCAAAAATATAATTTCACGAGCAATCTGCCATCTTCTGTATTGCTATCAAGCTTCATAAGAAAATACATTTTCAGTAATTTAACTGGCATGAACATTTTCTTGGTCAAGTGTCATTTCATGATAATGTAATGTACTGACAGAGCAGGTCAGTGTTTTGTTCCAGTGTGAAATTCATTGGTTGTTGTTTTGCAGCCAAGTTCTCAGGCTTTCAAGGTTCGTCTCCAACCACATAATATTCTTCTGCACATTCTCCAAAGCCACCTGAGTGACCCGCAGTTGGGAAGACTGTTCCCTTATTAAGTCAAAAAAAGCTCGGACCTGCAAAACAGACAAAATTTCCTAATAAATGTTTGACTATTGGCTTTGCACCACAATATGTCACAATCAACAATTGCTTTACAAATGCAGAGTCATTCAAGTACATTTGCCAAAATGCACAATTATCCAAATCAACAAGACACTCTTAAACCAAAAGTTAAAAAAATCCTTGTTCACCAGAGGAAAAAGTAAAGCACTGATATCTGACCTCATTGAGTTCCTCTTTTGATGAGAATTGTGCTGCTGTACCAATTATAATATTTCTTATACAGAATGATCCCAGCTGAAATCTGTGGGATTAAAAACAAATGACCAGGAATGAGTAAACAAACAAAACAGCATTGTTGTATGGAAATGCATCACACAGGTGGGCAACAGACTGAATAACTCAATAAATAAGTAAATAAACAAATATAACCCTGCATGTCATGGCACATATAAAATATATTGAACTTACCAAAAATACAAATAAAAGAGCCAATTTTTCGCAATAAGTATAAATATGTATAACAAATTAAATGCCTGAAATTAAATACAGATTGTCCCCAACTTATGCAACTGTGAAAACTTGCACGTGACCAAAGTTTTTTTTTTAAATTAAGTACATGTATGTAAAACTCTGACACTGCGCTATGCTACCCAGTGCACGCTGCACGCTGCATGATCGCTGCCCCGGGAAAGTGCTGTACTGTATGGCAGTGTGACCATCCCAGCCTCATACGCATGTCCCAGTCTCACTGTCATATTTAAAAGTCAGTGTGCTTATCCTATTTTGATGTACAACCAGTTTGTCAGAACAGAACCCAGCCATAAGTCCAGGACAGTCGGTAATGAAAGATAACTAAAACTGTCACATACTTCTCCACCAGTGCATTCCAATTCTTTTTAACAAAGTCCCAAGCTAGGAATCGACCGGTGGGGTTCCTGGCCACAGTGTAGATCAGTTTGGACAAATCTTGCATCCTGATCACAGCTCCTTCCATGCCGAGGTCCAACAACCTGCCACAAGAACAGATGTTTAAGAAACCCAGAGCATCTTTCTCTGTCGGGGTGCTAGGGTCGTCCCCTCTAACTCCTGTTTTAGACAGGGACTAACGACAAAGAGAAGAGCATGTGTGAGAGAGAGTGGGACCTCAGCTACCTTGACAGTTTATCAGAGTCCTTGCTGCTTGATAAAGCATCCAGGATTTTGTCTTTCTCGGCTTCTGATAAGGAGCGGCTGTACTTCTCCAAGAGGTAAGCCCAGCCCTCATTTCTCTGCGCCCCGACTGAGTAAACAGTTTCAGCCACATCAGTAGGTAAGCTGTGCAAATCAAAAACAACCTAAGTTAGAACAAAGCAAAATCATACAAGTTACAGTAACTTTCCTTTTGTGATCCATTTATGCTTCAAGGAAATACTGATGACTGATGATTCTAAATTGTTTTTTTTTACATAACCCCTACAATTACAGGCATCACAGACAGTCATTCAAAGTCATATCAAAATCATTCATGAAGTTCAGCTTATCATTTGTTTGAATACAATATAAATGAGTAATACACTAGCAATGACAAAAGATGAAAACTTAAACCTTAATTTAATTAAGCAGCTGAACAGGCAGGCATCATTAGTAAAGACATGAAATGTCGCCATTTATAATATATAATAGTATAATACTATAACAGATATTTTCAGACAAAAAATACAAAGATGCGATGCCATTCAATATGATGAATTAATTAGGTCCAATTAGTTTGCTCAGTACAATTCGATACAGCAGCAGATTGAATGTTAGATCTACAAGGAATGCTTTTTTTCTGATGATTTTTTTAAGATGATTACTGTTTTTATGCACTGTTACCATATGATACTTAAAGGTGAAAGAACAGACCTGATTTTACCATTTGATGTCATCCAGTCATTAAAGAGGTGGTTTGCTTTTTCAACACAGGGGGGGTAGCGAAGGTCACATGCAAGGGAAAGGATGTGAGAGCGCAGTTTGCGGTCTGAGATGGATCCCTCATCGCTCCACGTCTGCTTGGCAAACACAGCTTTGAAGTACTGCAGAATGTATGCCTGTTTCAGAATAAAAGAGAGGGTCAACCTACCTGTGGTTGGTTTTTCAGGAAAACAACATTCATTCTCTTGATAAACACTTCAGCTTACAACAAATGTATACAGCTAGGTATGGCCTGAAATAATTCAGGTTATATTCGGGTTTAAACCTGCAGCTTTGTGGTTGTGAGTATGTGTTTTTAAATCTACTACACATAATGATG
Organism: Petrocephalus schoutedeni; assembly: GCA_026780765.1. Classification (NCBI taxonomy): domain Eukaryota; kingdom Metazoa; phylum Chordata; class Actinopteri; order Osteoglossiformes; family Mormyridae; genus Petrocephalus; species Petrocephalus schoutedeni. Next base: position 24,830,384 of record JAODKL010000040.1, read on the forward strand.
TCTAACTGCAGGTGAGTATCAGCCATACTTTGAGGTTCTGCATGACATCACTGATGTTCCTGTGCTCCACCAATTTGTAAAAGCTTTCCAGGTAGCCAAGGCCTTGCAGCAAGGGCACATTGTGGGTCTCATCCTTCAGATAGGCAGTCAGATCCAAAGCTTTATCAAGAGACAGATATCCTGCACTAGATACATTCAAGACATTTCAGCACCAAATTGGTTACATGTCACACTGGCATTATTGTAGTTTCCAGTTTTGCATACTAAATACTTGAACCATGCCAATTATGCACATCGTAGTACATTTCTATTAATTTTAATCAATATTTTTTTTATCATTTCAGTATTTCATGCAGGATTTGAAATGAAATAAGCACACAGGAACAAAAATGTATGTTTCGATTATTCTTAGCAGTATTCTGCTTATTCTTTTGCTGTTCCTGCTGTATTAACATAAATACCATACATTTAAATTAACATATTTAAAGGTTTTCAGGCATTAACCTAAAAACAGCTGAACACTGACAAGTTAGAAACTAATACTCCCGACATTTGGACAGGTACTTACGTCACAAGCTGAAAGGCATTGTGGATGAGGTTGGCCCTGTCCTTATAGTTCAGAGCTGTGTGGTTCTCCTTCAAAAGCCTTATAAGTGTGTCCCAACCATCTCCCTCATAATGGACGATGTAGTATCCATTCATGTCAGAGTTAAGCTTTACCCAGCTAGCTTCCTGTGCCAGCTCAACAGTGCCTGAAAGCAAGTTTGATATATTTTTAGTTGTACAATTGTTTGACGGCTGCTAAACACCGGCCTCATTTGGGAAGACTTAACCGAACTGTTCATCACTGATCACTGGCGAGAGACTTTTGAGTGTGGATGAGGATACAGCAAACCATGCAGCACATTCAGTTTGACCTTCAATATACACAACTCGCATTGATCAGACTCACAAGAAATTTTTGCATACCTGATTTTGTTTCCAACAAATACCTGTTTACATTTTTGGAGTTGCTTGTTATGTATGTCAAAGGAACATGCCACAGGTATCTGCAAAACAATCCAGCACATTTATTGTAATCAATGCTACACCTACAGTACATGACACTATAGCACAGCATTCACCAACTGGCTGCGAATCAACATGGCAATTTTCAAGACAGTCCCTAGCCCCCCAAAGGTTAGAGACCACTGGTTTAGAAGATGTATCTACATAATTATTGTTAAACATGCTGATATCATATTGTATTGTATTATGCATAAGATACAGCATTGCTTTGACGCCCTGAAAGCATTTTATTACGCACATCACAAAAGCTATTTTCATATGCACTATACTATACACCAGTGGTTCTGTATACCTTTCCTGTTCCTGGAGAACCCTCTAACAGAATGTTTTCTTTCCAGCCCTACCTTAATCAGGCTCAAATGGTTCTACGCTCCACTGCAGGTAACACTCCCCCCCTTAAAAGTATACATATTACAGAAACAAACACAGTACAACCATATGTCAAAGAAGAAGTAATACTAAATAAAACAGTAACTTAAAGAAAACAGGAGAGTGCATATACAAGTACATTTTCCAACCCTTTCTTATGGCGAATGACGAGGTTATAGTCTTGTACTATCAACGCCCACCTCATCAAGTGCTGATTGTGATTGTACATGCGAGCCAAAAAAGGTGAGGGGATTATGGTCAGTGAAAACTGATGGGTTTGGAACTGGACCCAATATAAACTTCAAAATGTTGCAGAGCCATCAATAACGCGAGCGTTTCTTTCTCAATAGCGGAATATTGGAGCTGGTGCTTGGTAATTGAGAAATATACAGTATCGGATGCTCAATACCGGCTGCATCATCCTACAGCAATACAGCACCAGCTCCAACAGAGCTGGTGTCTACCTCTAGCTTAAACAGCTTCACCAACTACATGGTCCGGTAAAAATTGTTTAAACTCAACTAACAGCAACAGTTCCCTAAGCACACAAAGTCAGAAAATTTACATGCAGTGATCCATTTGTCGAAAAGTACACTCTTCTTTCCACATAGGGCTGATGGCAATTTCTGAACCGTTGATGATATGCCTCTGGAACCAACTCAAAAGCCTGCAAAATAGCTCCTTTCACCACATCATAATGAAGCCCGTCTTCTACAGACAGCGCAGCACACCTCCTGAGCCTTACTGGTAAGTCTACACGGCAAGATCAATGACCACATATCTTTTGGCCAACCTAAAGATACTGCAATTCTTTCAAATGCCGTAAAGTAGGCATCTATTTTGGACTCGCAGAATTGAGGTAGCAATGGAATTACTCTAGTTATATCAAAATCTGTTCCTGGTGAAGGAGGAGTTAAGGAAGCATCACCGTATCCTGGAGCTCTGGCCTGATTCCCTTGGCGGGAGCCCGGCTGATCTCATGGCCTACAACTCTAGCTTACAAAGGCTTGGGGGCGAAAATGGTTGGAACAGGAAAAGACCGGATGACCTCGAAACCGTAACCCCAAACTGCCAACTGTACCAGATCATCTTTTCAGTACTTTTCTAATAAAGCAACGGAGGGATTCTCCAAAAAACCCTTCACCGAAAACTGTGCCATTTAAAAGAAATAATAATGTTTTCCTGTTATTTCCACAAGACAAAGCTTCTTTCCCTTTACCTGTGGTCACTTGTGTGTGCCTGGACGAGCCCCCACTTGTTATGACCTGGGATATTACTGAGGACTGGGGAGCACACAACCGGATACAGGAATTAAGGACACAGGGGCAACATGAAAACAGATGAAGGTACAAATCACCTTTATCATTGTATTAAGTATTTATACAAACCAGTGTAACAATATATACAAGGACAGGTTGGGCCTAAAGACAACACCAAAGGAACGAACAGAATAAAACGAAATGTCCCTGTACCTGACTGAGTTTTAGTGTCTGTCCTACCTAGGTCTCACAACAAAAATCCTAACTAACTATGCTGCTCCAACTACAAAACAAAACTCACAAGGCCGGCGTCCACCTCTAACATAGTGTATTTAACAGACTATTACCTATGTGCTGCACAATGTAAATGTTTGAGAAAACACAACGGATGACAAAATGGTATTTACAATAAACATAGTGACTGTACAATGAACGGAAGAAGGTAAGTATACAGTATACATAAATCCATATAGAACATAACCGACTAACCAGACCCAACAAGAAGTGATCGATGTACAAGCAGGAAAATATATAAACTCCAGAAGAGCATCTAATTCACACATCAAGCAACCACGCACACACAGAAAGCTTTTTTCTTTCAGCCGCACCATTAGCTTCCTTTTATGGGTGAAAAACGGGAGTTCTGGATGCGATCCACCACTAGGAGGCGGAAAGGACTATTGGCCAATTAACACCTCCTTTGCTGGCCAACTGTTTAGATAGAGAGACAGGGCACGAAACAGAGGGAACGAAAAAAAAATGTGCCACTGCACGTAACATGGGCTAATAATGAATTTGGCAGGTTGAAAGCGGTGTGCTGGAATGAAAACATTTTGGCAGGGGGGCCTCCACGAACAGGATTGGCAAACACTGCTATACACTAATAACAATAACCATATAGCATTCATTTTGAGACTGGGTATGAAAAGTGAGACAGTTTAATGGCAGTTCACCACCTGTTAGTATCTTTAAATCCTAAACCCAAAGACTTATGGCTAAGAGTCAGCAGAGTGACTCAACTGTGTACTCACCCATGCTGCAGAGACTGCCACGAAGGGTCACTGGGTCGTGCGGTCTTAAGAAAGCGCTCCTGCCGAAGTTTCAAGACGGAGCCTTGGTGTGACACGATAACCAGGGGCATGCCCTTCTGGAGGGTCCAAGTGTTCATTATGGCCTTCAGGTCCCAGTGCTCCCCAGCATAACGGTACTATGGAGTCACAGAAGACATACATACATCTCTGAACCCAGGGTTTCAAGCATGTACACCGGATTGAATCACTGGCCTATGGTCTGATTCGATTCTTATTCACTTTAGCCACCATATGCCGCAGCTCAGGGGGGGGGTGGTTATCAGCTATATAAGGGTTAGTGTACATCAATCTGCCGTTAAACTGCCTGGCATTGCGTTGGTGACATAAGGCTTGCATGCAGCTGCTTGGCCATAGAAGCACACACACCAGACTTACGCATGATCTTGTTCAGACAGGTTAAACAGGACTGGAAAGTATAACTGGACTACAACTGCATTACACCAGTAAATCATTTTGGTATTTAATCACTGATCACAGGTCCTAAGGACTGTATCATGAAGCTGGATTTGAGGGTTGTGAGATAGCATGTCATATTTAAGGCATTAGTGGCTAAATGTATATCATGTGACCACCCAACTCACTTTGAATAAAATATCTTTGTTAAGATTATTTTTAACATTGAATTTTATTGTGCTGTGTCCAAAAATGAATGTCTTACATAATACAACAGTTTCTTTGTTGATCATAATTTAAAGTAAAACCCATATATAACATGTACTTCAGGAGTCATAAACTCCTCTATAAATAAGTCTTTACACTTACAGCATTCTTGGGTCCTTGGTCACGACTATAGCAGAACTCCCCAGATGTAAAATCATCAGCACTACATGTCTGAAAACCAAAAACAGATTTCATATACACTACACTGACAAATAATTCAAGTGAGCAAATGAATGCATATTAACCAGTTTATCTTTCAGGAAATGGAATTAAGGGTATTTTAGGCAAGTACATTAGCAAGGCTCTCCCAGAGGTTCTCATTTTTGGCGTTTTTGTAGCTAAACCTCTTTAGGTAGCGGACAATACCACTCTGGAAGGCATCTTCTGTCAGGAAGTGTCTGAGCATGTGCAGGACACAGGCTCCCTGAAAGATCAGATAGGAGTCGAACAATCAATACCATCTCCACCAGACAGACCAGTGGCATTGTCTGATTGTGCACAGGGTATCTGTGAAAGATGGGTGTAATTACAAGCTAAGAAAACTTGTAGATAACTTGCATTTTTGAAATGATAAAGATTCTCTTTATTTATGTGTGAATGTATGCACTGAGCTGGACTTTGTATTGGACCCAGGGACTGTATAAGTAGTACAGGAAATGGATAGATGTCTCTAGGCACTTAAAATTATCTACTGAACAACAGCCTAGGAACAGTATAGCAGTATAGGACAGTATACAACAGTATAGAAGAACAGGAATCAAAATGTCAGTGTGATGTTAAGTCTTGGCAGTCATAAACTCTACCTTTTCATAGGCCACAGTATCAAACATTTCTTTTATCTGGGTGGGGTTCTCAGCCTCACAGGATATGGGTCGGGAGGAGTTCAAGGAATCCCGGCCAGTGGCAATAAAGCAGGTGTCCAATAGGTGTTCCTCCTGAGACAGTGAAATTTATTAAAAAGAATTACATAAAGAAATATATATGTTCTCTCAATAGTCTTTTTACATGCATATCCTTTCAAAAGGTGTAAGTCTTGGAATTCATCATAATTCTGGAAAAAACATACCACTTTCATCTCAGGGAATGTGGCTTCAACAGAGACAATTTCCATGTATCGTGCGAATCCTTCATTTAGCCAGATGTCATTCCACCATTCCATTGTGACAAGGTTACCAAACCACTGTAAGAGAGGGGGAAATACAACAGTGCAGTAACGGTACTGTCCTCTTATTATGCTCACAGTGGACCCCAAGAGAAGGCTGAGGTTCACACTGGATGACCATCACAGGGTACATACTGTACATGAACACGTTTATCATGAATATTATGGTTTTACATGAATTATTATTTCCTTAAATTATCAAGAAATAATTCTGCATTTTTGCTCAAAATTCCCTTAGAAATCTCAAACAGATTTTAATGAAATCTAATTTTAATTAATAAATCATACAAAAATAACACTAAACAACGTAACACTAAAAACGCTGACAGTATGCTTTGTTGCTACAGTAGGTTTTCCCTCTGACTGGTCTACTGTTTGTTCCAGGGATTGGGTTTGACTAGGGCTAGGCGATATGCCTTAAAAATGATACCACAAAATTTGTAGAGATTGTCACATTATTGATGTTTATCACAATATTCTAAAATTCATATGTAGAAAACAGTAAAATAGGACAGGTAGTTTTGAGTTTTTCTGATTATGATGACCAAATTGTTTTACTAATAATTATCGAGCATGTGACAGGTATAGTGGTAAATTGCACTAATACCAGACTCATAGCTCAATGGAATCTATATGAAAATATATGCATAACTAGTAATTATGCAAGAGTTTAGGCTATATCACATTGCGTATGACATTAAAATTGATGACGATATGTTCATAATCACGATTCAATATTTTATCAATATATAAAATGGCCCTATGCTCACATCATACTGCACAGGAAATTTAAACATGCCAGTTAGCTTAACTGCATATCTTTAGAATGTGAGAAAAAAACGTTCCACTAGGTACTCTGGTTTCATTCTACAATCCAAAGATATGCACATTGGCTATGAGGCATTCTATAAATTGCCTGTAACATGTGAGTGTGTGCCTGACCCCCCATGTGAACCTGACCAGTACATGCATTAGGAAGAGGGAGGGGTGGATGGATGGATGGATCATTTAAATGAGCCTTCCATATGACACCATATCTGACTCACAGGCTGGTACCTACTTGGTGAGCTAGTTCATGGGCAACCACCAGGGTCACCCACAGCTTGTCAGAGGCAGATGATGTCTCAGGATCATAGAGAAGGGATGTTTCCCTGTAGGTAGTCAGGCCCCAGTTCTCCATGGCACCTGACTGGAAATCAGGGATGGCAATTAGATCTGTCAAAGAAGTAAAAACAATGAAGATGAAGACTCCTCTAACAACGACTTAGATTCCTTCCATAAACCATGGCCAGATAAACACATATGCACAATACAAAGACATCTTTACATTTTTTTAATTTTTCATTATTCATCCATGAGGAAACAAATTGACAGCAAGCATCTTTAAAACAAAATATAGAAAAAGGAGGCTTACCCTGTTTTGGGAGAGGATATAAAATATTAAAATAATTTTCATAGAACTCCAAAAGTTTAATTGCCGCTTGCAGGGCATATTGTGTCTGATCCCACTTATCAGGATTGGCATATACCGAGACCTATAAAAAAGGAGTTATGTCAGCATTGAACCTTTTCGGATCAACATTTGGTTTTGGTGTTAAAATGGTTTTACAATGTTCATCTTTTGTATACAAAGATTGAACTGCTATTGGAATTTGAAAAATGATACACAGAATATTTGTAGATAAAAAGTGGCACAATATTTACATTTTTATTTATTTATTTATTTTACTTATTACTTTTACTTATTTTACTTTATTTATTTTTTGCAAAGAGCATTTTATGCAAGTGAGCATCAGGTGGGGTTGGGCAATATTCAGTTTTCAAATTCACGATAATGTATGTTAATAATATCGCGATATACCCTGATATATTTGGTGGGGGGATTTATACAAAGCTAGGGACAAACAAGATTCAAACAGGGTTCACATATGACATGGGTGACATACTCACCGCAACTGGGAAATACAGCTATTTACAACAACAACAACAACAACAACAGAATAAGGGGCTATGTACACATCGCCCGTGAGCATGCTGGGATATGATAATCCCCCTGGAGCTACATTACTTTAAAAAAGCGACAGTCTAACAAAAATTGTAGAATTTGGCCACAAGGGGGCATTTCGCTTATTTCTCTTAAGCCCCTTTCAGACATGCACTGCCACCCGGTACTTTTTACCCAGTGGGGCTGTATATGTGAAAAGAATTGTACCAGATGTCTAACAGACTTTACCCTGCTAGATCCCTAATACAAAGTCCGGATAATTTCCGATTGGTCCTCAGGTATAAATGGAGCAGGAGATTTTCCGGAGAATTCAGCGCAAGGAAGTGCATGTGTTAATGACTTTTCTGTCATGCCGCTGGTGTAAAAATGGAAGAATATGTACCTGCTTCATGCCGCTATGTTACGGAAGTGTATTGCATTCATCTGGAAAAAATATGAGTTAATGACATAGTGATCATGTTTTTACGAGTGATATTTTCCTGTTTTCTGAATTAACAAGACAACCTAATGCGCATTCTGCGTAGTTTAACCCGCTTTTATTTATATTTTGGCTTTTGGGAAATATTGGGAAATAATAATGTTTCTAAGTAGTGTACTTGGAATTATGTCATTAATTCGGAAAAACACAACCGATTTTATCTCCAGATTAATGCAATACTTCTGTAATACAATGCTTCTGTAGTATATGGCTTTCCATTATTTCAGCCAATATTGCAGGTACGTCCAAATAAATGCAGAATTGATATCAAGGCTAAAACAGTCATCATTACAGACGGATGCATTTATTATGTGTCATGTCCTGCCTACTGCATGCTCTGGCTAAGCGCCATCCCGTGGACCAGCCAGCCATTTCTAGTTGTTCTAAGCACCCCTGACGCAGAAAATCTTCAGCTGTGTGCTACATGTGTGGAAGGGCAACTCCGGAGAATGTCTGGACTTGAATAATTCCCCGGTAAATGTTCATGTAGAACATGCCTATAACTACAAGCAGCAAGTGTTGAGAACAAGCAAGAAAATCATCTAGTATTTTCCTTCACAAGCAGGTCAGCCGTCATTATTTTCTTCATTGCGGGTGTAACGCATGTTTAACGGTTATTGTTTCAAAGTCAAAGTTGATATCATTAGTTAAGGCTGCCAACATCGCCACGATAATATCGACATATCGCCCAAGCCTAAGAACATGGTTAGAAAGAACCCTAGGGGCAACTGGGATTAAGAGCCTTGCCAAGGCTCCCAATCACTCTAGTAAACGTGAGATTTGTACTGGCAACCTTCTGATTGCTAATTGCTCTTTGCAATCTCTTTGAGCATCACACCACCCCACGATACCAAACTTCCTGCGTAAAATGTGATGTATTATAAAGCATCATACCACAATGCCAGATGAGGTCATTCCACTGACTGACTTGAAATCACAGACAACGATGGCCACCAGGTAGGTGCTCATCCGCACGCTTGCTTCAAAGTGATCCTCAAGCAGACCTCCCTCCAGGGGCACCGTTTGTTCCTACCAGGAGAAACAAGCACAATGTTGAGGCCTGCTAAATGAAATAATTTGGCACAAGCTAATAAGGTTTTGTCTTGAAGTAAGTTTCCACACGTTTCCAGGGATGCCACACGTACAATGGGCATGTTGGAGAGTGCAATGTGTCCCCGACTTCTTCTTATCCTAACAGAGTAGTTGGCTTTGAAATTCGGCTCATCGAAACATGGAAAGGCCATCCGTGCAAATGTGGGCTCGAAATGTGTGGATGCCATCATCCTGAACGCGGAACAGAAAAAAAACAAGTAGTTTTCATTTACTGAGCAAAGAATCACAGAGCATTCTTGTGATACTTCCTCCCGTGTAAAATTTTATTTTTCAAACATCTGTGAAAGCTGCTTACTTTTCCATTTTACTTTGGCCAAAACAAGAAGAGTATTACCTTGTTTCCCCTGTTTTTGTCTTGTATGAACTCTTGTACAGGCCATAAAATCCATCAGCTAATGGAGCAGCGAATTCAAGATGGAGGAAATACTTCTCCCCCGCAATCAATATTTTTGGAGAGAAAACTGCAATCTGCTCATGGGGCAGGTACTCTAGCACGGGCAGGAGCCTCTCCGATTGGTAGGCCTCACTCTCATCCAGGATGGTTGCCGTCTTGATGGTGAGGTTCTTGCTGTGCAGTACAATCCAGTTGGTGTCATTCTTGACGTCGATTTCGATCCTGACTGAGCCAGTGTATGTGAGCGTCGTCAAGTTGGGGTGTATGAGCAGGTGGTAGTGGATCGGTATCACATACTTTGGCAGTCGGAGTTTGCTCCATGGAAATGGGAGGCCGTTTAGAGCCACCTGGGCTTTCTCTCTCACAGTGTCTTTGGTTTCTACGGCAAGGCTGGGCCTAATGATAGCAGTCAGCAGAAGAGCTAAAATCGACAGTGACATCATAGAAGGGAATGACTGTAAAATGTGTAGATTAAATTAGCATAACTTGGCATCAGCACAGATAACAGCACCTATGATGCCAGCATTACGTCTTGAAGGAACTCTTAACCTAAAGGGAAAGATAAGAGAAATGCGTTAGATTGTGCTTTTAATTCACTTAGAATTTGTGTGGGGGTATGTGTGTGTATTTGTAATTATTACATTGGGGGACCAGATTTACCTAGTGGGTATATTTTTTCAGTCCCCACAAGGATAACATCAATTGTATAAAAATCTGTGAATGCAATAAAAAAATGCCAAAAGTCTTGTATTTTCCTTGGTTACCTATGGTTGAAGTTTGGGATGGTTAGGGGTTACGTTTGTCATAGTTGGGAAAAGGGTTATGCCAATAGTCCCCATAATGACATGTGTATATGGACTGTATGTGTGTATGTATGGGTTTACACAGATCGCATTTGGGGATCAAAATGTCCCCAAAGTGTGGTAAGATCTGAAATTTTCTTAGTTCTGGGGACATTTTTTTTATTTTTTGGATTAATTTGGATAACCTCAGTTTTATTTGGGTTGGTCACTTATGGTTAATGTTACGGCTGGGTTGGGGTTAAGGGTGTCGTGATTGGATTTAGGGTTTTTCCCATAGAAAAGAATGGAGAGCCCCCATTTAGATAGATACACTAGTCTCTCTCTCTCTCCCCCTTCTGTGTGTGTGTGTAAAAGGCAATTAGGCCTGCTCAGGGGAGGATAACAGAACAACAATCACAAACATAATCCCTCCTATTACCAAAAGTCCAGTGCATAGGTCACACTAGCGCAAGGTCAGAATACATACACAGGGCACTCTGCTGTAAACAGCTAAAGCACAGAATGAAGGATGCTTTCTACTGCAACGCACCTTAAGTAGCTAAATGCGTCGCAGCCGATTGAGGAAGCGTCCATTCATTTGAAAGCATGTTGCTGTACAGCTCGCTGTGTCCTCATTTTTACGTCTAAGGTCAACAGATTCACCACAAATACCATATAAGGACTGTCATTAATTCAGAATAGGCACAGATGGCACATATGTGAAATGCATCACGGTCTTGTGTTTGGAGGAGATGTTCTCCTCTGTCTATAAAGACGAGACGAGTTTACCTTCAGATCTGCTGCATCACGCCGCTTCCTCCGCTTCGCGATCAGCTTTCATTTTCTCTTTCATGTAGCTTACCCACAATGCCCGTCGGCGCAGCTGCTGTTTTCTGCCGATCTATATGTAGATGGAAGCGGGAGGGGGGTTCTGGCGCGCGACGAACAACAAAGGGGGCTGAGAACAAATGGTGCGGCGCGCGCCGCTATGTCAGCTATGCCGAGCTCTGACCCACTTTCTCCGTCCGCCGCTTTCAGCCCGAAGCCTCCAAGTTGCATTGCTTTTCTCTCCGTGCTAGGCTTTTTTTCCTTCAGTCGTACTTCTTCGAAGTTTTTTATTGGATGCAATAATCATTAATACCAATTCTGGAATAAAATAATCGCAGAATAAGTACTTGGTTTGGCAGAAATGTTGAAGAAGAGAGTGTAAAATAAAGTGCAATCTAACAATGAGTGGCATTAAACATTTTTTGTGGTCGTTTCGTGTTAACATAAAAAAATGCCGTTTCTAGTTTTGAACCAATGGGACACAATGCGAATTTCTTAAGCTCCATGCAGAAATGTGAGGTAGAGAGCTGTCACATTTTCAATAATAATAACATCATCATCATCATCATCAGCATCATCATTATCATTATGCAGCATGGTGGTGCGGTGGTTAGCACTGTCGCCTCACACCTCTGGGACCGGGGTTCGAATTCTGCCCAGTTGTGGAGTTTCCTCCGGGTACTCCGGTTTCCCCCCACAAGACATGCTGAGGTTAATTGGAGCTCCTAAATTGCCCATAGGTATGAGTGAATGGTGTGTGAGTGTGCCCTGCGATGGGCTGGCCCCCCATCCTGGGTTGTTCCCCACCTCGTGCCCGTAGCTTCCGGGATAGGCTCCGGACCCCCGTGACCCTGACAGGAAAAGCGGGTTGGAAAATGGATGGAATATTATTATTATTAATAATGATAATGATGATAATAATAATAATAATTATAATAAAATAATAATAATAAAAGAAGGAAACGATAGGCACAATACGGAGTAACCCAGGAAAGGGCATCGCCCAATCACTGGGCACAGGAGAATTTTGTTTGTTAAACTGGGCATCGTGGTGACTCACACCTGTAGGATGTGTGTTTGAATCCCATAGCTGGCCCTCTGTGTTTGCAGTTTTCATGTTAATCTTTGTGGGTGTTGGATGGAGAAACAGACGGATAATTAGACAGCAGCAGAGTCACTTTCCTTCCTATTCATTATTTTAGTTTATGAAACGTTGTTTGTGTGTTAGAATGAAAACCTTCAGTGGCACAGGCGTAGGAGAAAGAATCAAACTGCTTTGTGCTTAAGCTGCCGTTGGGAGCATGCATTACCACCTCCCCATGCTTCCGTTAGCAGCCCTAGCATCTGCCGCTTGGCAGTTTGCGTTCAGTGAACCACCTGCCGGAGTCCTGAACAAAAACGACCAATATGACAGAAATTATAGTTCTACATGAACTGGATGAACCCTTAGTGCCGGAACCTGGAGAATGTGGGCTTCAAAGCAGATATGGACCTTATTTCTCGCAATATTACATAGTCCAGTGGAATAATGTGTTTGCTCTGAGGAAGCAGTACCAAGGAGAAAGTGGAGATGAGTGCATAGCACGCAGAAGCACACTGTGCACTGCCTAACTTAACAGCGAGTGATGTGTGAGGTCGCTGTCATTCGGTAAGCAGGTGCACAATGTCGTTGGGTGACAAGCGCTTATCTGCAGTGTAGACTCTTCTCCAAACCCCGTGCCCTTAATACCTTGTGTCAGAACTGGCCAGAATGTAGCAGGTGTGTCACCCACTGATTATGTGCTTTCCAGAATGTCTTGGTGTGGATGTTTTTCAGTCACTAAGCATCTGAACCTAGTAACAGCCCCAAATCCACTTTAATAAATACCTCTAAATTATAATAGGAGCTGTTTAAAATGAACATTTTACAACATAACTACCACATAATAACATAACATCGTGAAAATGCCTATAATAATAATTATAAACATATAACACAATTAAAACAATTATTTAAGGCATAGAAACAGTGTAAACTGGCATCATTAGCATCTCCAGAGGACCTATGAAGAGAGAGAGAGCAGCCATTCAGTAAGTTTATAGTTTTAAATGTGTTGTCTGCTTGTCTGTTGTGAGAGCAGACATCTACAGTATTAGATGACATACAGACTCCAAAACTTCAAAACATCAAAACATTAAAACAATTTTCTGATTTCCCCCATGTAATTATATGGTGGAATTATTTTCCAAGCCTGTGAAGTGACTGGCTTTTATCTCTGCCTTTCCCAGAAATTTCCTGACTGGATCCCAACCCAAAGCATTTCATTTCATACCACAAATTCTCTTCCCTTCCATTTAACACTGAAAATGATCTGTGAATGTGAATTCCGTGAAAGCCAAATTTTGGCACCATATCATTCACTTGAACACTCCTGGTTTCAGAAAATGGAAGGATATTCCTGTTACCTATCAACTGTTGTAACTGATCAAGATAAAAGATATTTGAGATAATTTTTTTTATAAGTCATGGTTTGTAGGTTTATACTGTTCACAATTAGTATGGTTTAATAAAATAATTGTGGTGCAATGAAGGAAACTTAAAAACATGAACTATGCTAGTTTTTGTATTCATTTTATAAATTGAGTATTTATCTACTTGACTGCAGATAAAATACAGCAGAATAAAAGTAAAGCATTAAAAAAACTACAACTATCAATAATGGCAGCTGTCTTTTTTCCCCCATTTTGTCATCTGCTGTTTTATTTTTTTTCTTTTGGCACTGTTTGTCACTCAGGTGGGGCTGAGGTCACATGACAATGGCCTGATAATCCTTCTGTTGCCGTGCTCCACACTGTCAGACAGCACAGGTGGCAATATGCTCCTTGGCTTCCTGACTCTGCTTTTTGGGGCAGGTACGTATTGACTTGAACTTATAATTAATGGGTTGATCAAACGGATAAACATGGAGGATAAAATTTAACACTATCTTGTGTAAAAGTTGGGTTTCAGCCTTGTGAATGGCACAAGAAAGACTCAATATAGAGTTGCATGGTTCATAAAACACTGGATTTGCGGCTACCAGCTGGGTCATAGTGATATCAAATAATTAAATTAAGTAAACAAGTAAAATATGTAGTTATATAAATCCTATTAAAATGAGCTGGCAGTTGCTAGCTGAATTATGTGTTGTTGAATGCTTTGTTTGTATTTTACCATCCTGTGTGTGTGTGTACAGCAGCAGAGGCTGAGGTCTCTGCCATTGCCTCTCTTCTGTTTCACCTCCCCCGGGAGCAGGGCGGCAGGACTCTGCTAGTCTGCATTGTCAGCGATCTCCTGCAGGATGACATGGAAGTGGCCTGGATCTCCAGTCGCGCAGGGAGGTCTAACCAGACCTTCCACAGCATCCGAAGGGAGGACGATGGCTCACATAGTGCTGTGTCTATTGTCTCTGTAGCTTTACATGAATGGGAGTCATTCACATGCTTGGTGAGCTATACTGGACTGGCCAAGCTCAAAACCAGGCACTATGTTGGAGTCTCAGGTAAAACGACTGACAGTTCGATTCACTGGCAGGGCAGGAATTTTAATGTCACATGCAGCACATCTAAATCGAAATATTTTTTTTTCTTTTAGAACGCAAATATGATAGCACCTGTTTGGATTATCGAACTAATATCTCTGAAGGTAAATGAGCAAAGTACCAATCTAAACTTCCCAGGTTGCGATATAAAACCAATGTTATGTATAAAACTGTTAATACATACAGTATTTAGTAATATACTGAATTTCTGCATTAACAATTCATTGTGTCTGTTTACCATAGACATTAGGTGATGTAGCCTCCTTTGATAATTATGTAAGCGACTCCCATTGTCATCCATGACACCTAAGGCAGTGTTGTTAAATTTGGCATAAATCTGCTTCCTTCTGTGTCATCCAGACATATCCTCAGTAATCTGGATGCAGACAGATGCTATCGTGATTGTGGCTCTCAGAATTCTGTTTCTAAAATCCACCATTTTCAACTTTTTGATGACCACACGGGTCATCATGAACAGGTAAGACCCCTTCGTGCATAACTGCCAGCAGATGTGAAGTTTAGCAGCAGTTTTTTTTATATTTGCTGCCAGGAAATGCAGTAGTGTGAACTGAAGGATTGGGGATCTGTAGTAGTGTGAGCTGAAGGAATGGGGATCTGTAGCAGTGTGAGTTGAAGGAATGGGGATCTGTAGCAGTGTGAGCTGAAGGATTGGGGATCTGTAGTAGTGTGAGCTGAAGGAATGGGGATCTGTAGTAGTGTGAACTGAAGGAATGGGAATCTATAGCAGTGTGAGCTGAAGGAATGGGGATCTGTAGCAGTGTGAGCTGAAGGAATGGGGATCTGTAGTAGTGTGAACTGAAGGAATGGGGATCTGCAGCAGTGTGAGCTGAAGGAATGGGGATCTGTAGCAGTGTGAGCTGAAGGAATGGGGATCTGTAGCAGTGTGAGCTGAAGGAATGGGGATCTGTAGGCAGAAACAGGAGCAGGTTCAGCTGTATCTCCATTGTGACCTCGAGCTCAGGGCTTGAACTGCTGGAACAGCACGGCTATCCCTGCAACTCCCAGGGGTGCACAGTGCACTGGCCCAATGTGACTCATTATCTACTGAAACAAAATGAGTAGTAAACAAGTATAAAAAGAAAAAAACAAAACAAAAACAGGAGCCTTACTCTGCGGCTAAAAATTAATATTTCATGCTCCCAGCAGCCCTGTGCTGGATAACTGACTGGAAGATGTATGAATGGATAGTAGTAGTTAATTACTAAGAATTAAAAAGAAATTATGGAATTGTGAACTGGCTTTATTTGAGTGTGAATCCATCCTCTTATTTGCTCTGCATAAGAAAAAATAATTAGCATTCATTTATAGGCGTACTTCATTTAATACACGTGCTAGTATTGTTATCTAATACAGGGGTGCCTAACTCTCAGTCCGGGAGGGCCAGAATCCAACGCAGTTTGCAGATTTCCCTGCTCAATCACATCTTAATCAGCTAATTACTAGGTTTGATAGGTGTTTTTGAGCAGGGAAATCTGCAAACTGTGTTGGATTCTGGCCCTCCAGGACCGGAGTTGGGCTCCCCTGATCTAGTATATATGCCAGCATTGCTTTCCAGCTTAATAATATGGCGTAACGCTGTATTCTCCCATTTGTTTATTCCCCAGCAGAGACATCAGGGAAGAACAGAGTGTGACAGTGGAGCTGGAACGGGTTCTGACGCACAGCCTGGCCTGCAGAGCCCACTTTAGGCGAGGAGTGTGACAGGTCAGCTGTCACCTCACAGCTATGTAACAGGAAGCTGGCAGATGCCTGTGAATAAACAGGAGGATCAAAGCAAAAATCCGCTCTACCCCCCTTCTGTCCCTTTCTGCAGCAGCAAACAGCAATGAAAGAGAACTCACCAGTGAAAGAGCTGGACTCAGCTACAGAGGGACACCGTACCCTTCACCCGAGCAGCTGGAGGAAAGTCTCCGGGGCTTGATTCTTAAAGAAAGGATCCAGGGCCTGAATACCAGCAGTTGTACCATTATGTGAGCTAGCTGACCGGCCATATTGCAGTCCTCGCGGACACAGTAGATGCAAAATCTGATAGCATTTTGATGAATAAGCAATGAGATCGATGGCGGATCACACTGCACAATGGTAAACAATTGTTGTGTGAAGAATATTGTTACATCTGTGTAAATTTTGAAAATGATTAGTTGATGAAATCAGGGTTATGAGCAAGAAGATTTTTGGTTTTACCAAAAGAATTTCATTTAGAGAACTAGTTTCAGTGTTTGGGGATGATCAAACATGTGAACATGCATCTGTGAAATTCTAGCTTTGCCATTGGTCACAGGGCAGGTGTGATGAATTGTGGGAATTCATCCAACAGGGGCTCACCTGCAGCCACCTGATAGCATCATCTATCCCAACCGTGAGACTAACCAGAGCGAGCAGATGTTTTTTTTGTGTGTTGCTCAATGCTTGTTGACTTGTAAAACAACAGAGTTTTAAAAAACATGCTTGTGTCACAAGAATATGATTCTGAATGTGTTTCAAACCACTGAAATGTCAGATGCACTAAGAATTGGATCAGGAACATCCATTATATTAGAGTTCAATAAAAACAAAACAAAAAAAAAATCATTCAAGGCATTTAGAATAGTGAGGCTTTATTAAATAAAACTTTCAGGAACGGCAGTCAATTAAAAAGCCTTCTTCATCCCCGAAGGCTGTGGCAGATACATTACTGCCCATATTTTCTGTGCTGCCACTTTTTGAATTCTTCTTCCTGGAGATTATTTTCATTAGATTTTTCTTGGAGGTAAAGAACCTTAAAGGAAGTCAGAAAGATCACCCAGCAAATCATGTGACGATACCAGGATTCTGAAACCTGCCACACAGTGTACAGGTGCCGGTGTCTGATCCAGCCCCATGCAGAAAGCCATGAAAGCTTCTGACCAGGAGTACAAACTGACTTTCACACCTAATTCAAAGCTAGACACCACAGTATCTCATCACCTGTAACTGCGTGTAAAATGTTACTATGATTATTATATTATATTTAATTATAATATAATTATATTTAATTGGGGGGAACCAAAGACAAAAACCAAAGAAATCAAACTGCAGGTGTGTGTGAGAGTTATTAAACACCCGACGTACTGAGTTATTAAACACTTGACGTTCTGCAAATTCTGATTTTTAGATATGAGAGTTTTACATTTATGGCTTTGTAAAGTTTATTAAAGAAAAATGTAGGACTATTTGAAAGGGTTGGGTCTGTGCTACATTTACAATCTAAATCGACTGTCTATCATACAATAGTGTAGTTTAAACAATGACTATTGTTTATTATCGTATTTACTTTTTTATTTAAAAAAATGTGTCGTGTTGAAAACTGGTGGTCATAAACCACAAAGCAATTATCTTTAACATATTGTGGTATATCAAATAGCTACACCGTTTCTTCCGATGGCAGTAACCAAAAAAATAAAATGGGTTATATTTTATCATAACTTTCGTTGCAGTAGAAAAACAATGTACTTGCGACAAAAGTAAAACAATAAAAAAAATTTAAACACTTAACCTCCAATGAACTGAGTGATACAACTAACAATAATGCTATTTTGTACCGATCTGACATAAAATCACTAAAATTCGTTATTGTAATATTAAAATGAGTCAGTATTGCGATTCTTCATTGGAAACAGCCCCAGGACCTGTTCTTACCAATCTGTTCAAACTTACTGGTGATTAGCTATTCTGACACTGACCCCAGCTGTTTCCCAATTCAATTTGGCCATAATTAGAAAGGAAGGAGGAAATGTGCCACGTGAGTGCCAGATGAGAGCTTTGCACAGATTTACTGTAAAATTAGCTGAAATAGGCACTGCAACAATGCTGATCTGACTTCATTCTAGATTAATGAAAGGTAACTTGCACACATGCGTCAATAAATATATATATATATACACACACACACTTCACAATGTTACTGACATAATTTAAAAAACACCGGTACCTTTTATCATTTATTTTGTTTTTAAATAAAACACTTGCACACATTTTTCACCGCAGCCAGTACAGAGCAAAACACTGATGTAACAATTCTGGTCCACAAGGTGGCAGCACAATCACATCTGAACATTTGTTTTCCAACAGCAAGAATATGGAGCTTAATTTCCTCTAACAGGACACTACATTTATAAATAATTTAAGTGTTTAAACATTGAGCAGTCATTCTTCACAAAACGGGTAACGTATATTTATACACGTTAAAAAAATCACTAAGTAAAATGCTGGACAAAAGAAACACAGGATGAAGGCTTACTATTGCAGATAATTGCACTCAGAGGCCTTATTCTGACCATAGATACTGCTGCATCCTAGGATATCTATGGTTCTGCTAACCATTGCAAGTGATGAGCTCCCAGTGTTCCATCTATAATCTATAAAACATCACAGTATGGAAGCAGCACTTCAGCAACGGCAGTAGTTACAAGAAACTGGAATCGAAATCTACAGTAGCAAGTTTCAGGGGTTGAAGAGAACTGAGGAGTGTGTACTGCCATTGTTTGCGAATGAGGCTGGGCCCACTGACATGCCACTCGGAACAGCCTCACTAACAGAAATGCTTCTTACTCTGTCACATAAGGACTGCACCAACGGATGAAAAAAAACAGCGTAATGCAATTTCATAGAATTCCACCTACCCGAGGCAAAATGGGTCTCAATGTCAGCATAAAACTGAAATTAAATTCCATTTCCATAGGACAGAAATGTGACGCATGCCGGCCGGGCAGAACAACAAAGTGTACCTGACGTGACCCACCCCCTTTCCTGTGCAAGTCAATTTCACCAGACTGCTGGTGTACTGTGGGTCACCTTCCGTCAAACAGATTTAACATCAGGAGTGTTCCAAATAAAGCGAGCACTGGGGCAGAGCGGCGAGATGGGCCTGTCACTCCGACAGAATTAGCTTAGAAGATAATGTCTGAGGAAGGTCATCAGGGCTTTGTCAAAAATAACGTGCGCTCCTGACACACTGTCTGAGCTTCCCACGGTGCGCGGCATGTTCGACACGAAAGCAAGCTATGCTGGGTTAGTGTCCAGCACTCAGAATCCATTTTGAAAACACCATAGGATACAGGTTAAAACAAAATTACAATTCTGTGATCCACTTATGCAAAATGGCACACATTCACCTGCATGGGAGGTGTGACAGTTCAGTAGGAGCCCACCAAAATCATGACACCTCTTCAGGTGAGGCTGGGTGGGGGGAGTAGTAATCCATATTCGCTTGCACCCACGCATGAAGATTCATCAAGGATTCCATGAGGAAGCCGTGGTGAGAGCCACGCCAAAAGCGAAACATCCCAAGGCCTATGAGAACGCGGTTTCTGAACTTGAAAAGCATAGTGTCCAGACTGAGTCACCTGGGGGCATCTGAGAGGAAGCTGTTCAGTTCAACCAATCAACAAGTCACAAACCGGGCAGAGCCCAAAAACAGAGCGGAATGGAAGAGGAGAATCACAGGTGTACAGCAGCTTCGATGGCTGTTTGATCCCATACCATCATTTGCCTTGGGTCCCTTAAGCAGAACCTACTGAACTTCTGAGGGGGAAAAAACCCAGAGTTTTTAAAAGGCTACAGAACTGGCATGTCAGATCACACAAATAAGTGGAGGTTTTACGCCACGGGGCCTTACTGCTCTCTGCAGTTCTTAAAGGAAATAAGAAAAAGTTCTGAAGCCCCAAAGAATGAAGACCAAAGAAAAAATGGCCATCAGATCCTTCAGCACTTACTGCCCACACTGGACTGCTGTGCTATTAGAAAAGTTCCCACTGGTGTTAATTGAAAAATTTTGGTGCAGCCATTATGACAGTTTGGGTATTTTTTCTTTTTTTTCTTTTAGAGATTTAGTGACGTCCTGCGTGCGCCCACAACCGTGCTCGCTCATTAAAGTTCAAACTTGCCTACAAAATTCCTCATATTTACAGTATAATTACAGCTCCTTTAACATTTAAGGAATACATCAAAAGAAGTTTAAAATGCATATGGGTGCCGTAACCTGGAAAGATGGATCCGCCCGCAATAACACTGGGATTCACAAGGAAAGGCGCGGAAGCTAAATGCAGGAATACGGAGAAACTGGCAGCTTCGTCCATATCGCAACCCTGCCCAATGTACATCCACCAATACGCCGGGCCAGAACCAGAACCGGCGAAGGCCAGCATCTAGATAAAGGCCCATTCAGATGCTGAAAATGAGGAATGACACTTCTAGGGAGCCCCTGGAGGAGGGCTCAGCTCTGATCCAAGGAACACTGTTTCATTATTCAGAAAAATAAAAAAATAAAGTGCTTCTGTTAAAACAATTTCCTCGTTCTTGAGGTATTACAGGGAAAAAATAAAAATACATCACAAAAAACCCTAGTCAGCATTCCTGCAAATAAAATGTACAAGAATATTTACAGTCAGGAGTGTTTCAGTTTCCCAGATTGCCATCTCCTCATATACACAGTATATACATATATACCTTATTAGCATTTTCTTTTTTTGTTGGTTTCTTCAATATATTATGACAATATATATACACACTTAAATCTTCTCAAAGTCCATATAGAAATGTCTTAGAAAAGCATGGCGATGAGAAAGCCGAGGACTAGAGGGAGGGGAGCTGCGTGGGTGGGGAAAGAGGCTGCGTCCCTACTGGGAAATATGTGCCAGTGATCTCGTTGGGGGTGCAGGGTCTCCATGTCCTTCTGCGCATTGTAGGCGGCCGAGGTGAAGTTGGCGTCCCCGGTGGTGAGGAGGTCAAACACGCAGGAGTTGAAGTAGATGTCGTGAACCTCCAGCCTCTCACGGCACTTGGCTGTGGCGGTCTCCAGGGTGAAGCCGGGGCCGGTGCCGGTCCGAGGCGGCTGCTGCAGGCCCAGCACGGGCAGCGGCAGGTGGCCGTCACGGTCGATGCGCTCCGCAGTGGGGCAGCCATTGACGCAGAGCTGCAGGTCCTGCGACTCGTCGTAGGCCATGGCCAGCTCCTCAGGGACGCGCGTCGCCAGCGTTAGGTAGCGGCCCAGTTGCCGCACGACCACCGTGACTCCTGTGTAGCCGGCGTGGATCTCCACGTGCCGCCCCGGCACCTTCTCCACAATCCACAGGCTGCGGGTTTCGCCGTCGCCGCCGCTGACCGTGCCGTCCGTGAAGGCCACCGGCAGGTCATCGGTGACTGCCTGGTACACCTTCTGCTCGGTGCAGTCCTGATACGGCTTGAAGATAATGGTGATCTGGGCAAAGGAGAGAATGCAAATGTAATGAATGTAGGAAACCCATCCATCTATAGCTTCTCCAACACAGGGTCTCAGCGAGCTTGGAGCTTAAGAAGTAGTCGGGAAAGAGCCAAAGTCGGATCAGGTCCCTCACAAGGTGACGACTGACACAGAGCCCTCTACAAGCAAGTCCAGACATGTGAGGGAGAGAAGGAGCTGTGCGACTGTTAAGGTACCAGACTTGCAAAGAAGCCCTTACTCTCTACACGAAAGACACGGTGTGTCCTGCAGAGAATATCAGCCTTTAAGCGAGTCCGTTTCTCTTGGGCCAGCATGCTAGCAGAAGGTAGAAACACTATTACACCTGGTCCTAGCATCAGGTGTGTCTACAGGTCACCAAAAAGCTAAACTTTTTTAGATATCATTAACTGAACAACTCACTGTACCTAGGAAACAAATACTGCAGCTACAGTAAGCGATGTCTTGTAGACACTCTGCTAGTGATAAAGATCACCATGCAGCAGTAAATCTTCATTTTATTCTCTAATGCAGGGACATGGATCGGTCGATACGGACTCAGCCACTCTCACGCTCATTCCTGAACCAAACCAGATTCATCATTATTTATATTTATTTATTTCAAAGATGGATACTTCAGGACCAAAGAGCTTTTTAATCTGATTGTCAGGGCTAATGCAGCGGGTGAATGGTCAGCCACAGCACTTGGTTGGAGTGGCATGACGGCACAGCCACGGAGCGAGGCAGGATGGGGAACAGGCAACACCTGGAATGGCCACGGCCGAAGCATCCGGTCACTAGTGGCAAGCACGACCGTTACGTGTGGTGGCGGCTGTAACTCCAGCCAGGTCATGGAGGAATGGCCTGTCTGGAAAGCACAGCAATCATCTCGCCGGGAAGATGAATCAACAAAGAACATGACATTCAATCTTCTCTGTAACAACCTTTGTCCACCATCGCCCAAGACTGTTATGAATCCATAATGGTCGCTGACCACAGGAGCCTTTAGGGCTCAAAAAGGAGTGCAACTTTTGACAACGGGCTTCCTTCTGAAAGGAGGAGAGACTTTCCTTTTTGACATCAAGCATGTAACAGGACCAGGTGGGAAGCCCTTTGGAGCATTTCACCCTCTTCTGACCTGAGATGTTCCACATGCTGAAAGTCAATGCAAGAGAAAAAAAAAAAAAAAACATATCTCCGAAATGGCCCACATGCATCATTGTGTCAGGTGGTGCATTTTTTTTATGAAGTGTGGCCTTGTGTAACCGCAAAGTCAAGGGTCCCGCTTAAATTTTTCTTTGGGTTGTTTTGATGGACTCATCGATTTGCAGCGATCCATGCAGGACCGTGCCAGCTGGGTGGGGAGCCCACTTGATGGGAGAGTGTGTATAGCTCATTAACCAAATACAGTGCGACACAGAGCTAGGAGCATGAACGACGCATTTCAGCTATGAAAAACTGCAGAACGCTGCTCAAATTGAAGGTAATTAAAGGTTTCTCTCTTTAGGCAGGATTACCATGTGAGGTGTAAGGATATACTTAAGTTAGATTTGTGTGTGTGTGGGGGGGCAGGTATATACACATGTACTTTTTTGCCAGACAAATTGAATGCGTACACCTCAAGGGCAGCCTAATTCCTCATATCTGCCCGTTTCTAATATTATTCCTACCACGCACTAACTCATCAAGGCCAGAAGGGGGCAGCTGTGTCAAGATGTGTGATTTGTCTCGCCTTCCTTAATTCGGAGGAACGTGAAGAGGCACATTCCTTCGCCCCGGTTCCTCTTCCGTCGCCTTAGAGTTTTTGCTCAAAGCGTATTTATCTTTGGTTTAATCCCTTCAGTGCTCTGATGAACAGCCCCAGAACATGAAGGCAAAAAAGAGCCAACCAACACCTAAAGAGCATCTGAGACGGCAAGAACTACCACACACACACCTTTCAAAAGTTTAAATAAATGTAAAAGGGGCAATTCTCTCTCTATCAGGTGAAGTGCAACAGAAAACAGGCACGATATGCGATACTGTCGCCCAAACATCCCCAGGAAAAGGCAAAGCTCACTGTGAGGGACATGACGAGAACAGAGCGCTCAGTGTGGAAAAGCACCCAGATAATAGCTCACTTACAGACCTTCACTGGTTGAGCAGAACCAAAGAAAGAAGACTCTGGTGAAGGAACCGAAGGAAAGTCGATTCAAAAGCAGCTTGAATTCAGTAATATGCGACTGTTGTCACGGTCATCACGATTTGAGCCACAATTAAGGCCCTGCTTTCAGCTTTATGAGATAAACATGTGACATTTTACCTCATTCGCACAGAACCAACTATGTTGACATAATGGCTATAATTGCCCTCAAATACCCTCAGAACTGCTTTGTCTGATACCTGGAGGTGATGTCTGAAAAGGTGAGAAGACAAGACAATTTCCAGAACAGAAAGGTTCCAGAACAGAAAGGTTCCAGAACAGAAAGGTTCAAAGTCAGATGGCTCAAGTCCCTGTGGCTTCTGGGAGCACATCACAGACAAAGCTCTAAGACTGGCTTTCCTTGGCCGTGTACCTTGTGGTTGCTGGTTAATCTGACAGCTCTCTCCTACAGTGTCCACCTCTCCGAGCACAATCGTACAATATACACGTATCGCTCACAGAAGCTGGCAAACAACAAGCTTCAAACAAACAGATTTTGGCATCCGAGGAAAGGTAGATGCTGTTAAACCAGCAGGGAATGGCCATTTCACGGCTCTTCGTTTTCGATAACCGGCTCCTTCGTTAATTCCTGGCATGGCTGCCTTTCCGTGATGGATGAGTGCTTCAAGGGAAAGCGGAAATGAGGACACTTAAATACAGAACACGGATGTTCAAAGGAATAAACCTAATCTTCACTTGATAGAGGAAACGTTAAGCAAATGTTTGGCTTCCTGGTCATTAATCATTGAATTTGGAAAACAAGTGCAAAGAACCATGTCCTGGGAAAAGGTTTCTGAGGTTCTGCCTGCCAAAATCAACAAATAAACAAACAAACAAACAATTTGATAAAAAAATAGACAAATAAATAATGGCTTAACTGAGGCCTCCAGGGTGTACCCAACATTTAAAAGCATAACATTCGATGAGTCGTAGTCTCAAAAATTGGACCCCAATTCACAATTTATAGCATGTGATAAAATGATCTTCAGAGATAAAGTGTAGTACGTGAGCTCTCCCACTAACTGGCATAATCCCCAATAACTACAAGGCATGTCAGTGTAGCAGGGCCTTACAGGCAGAGGACTGCAATATACCTTTAAGAGACCCGAGAGTGACCCCCAACCCCATACTTAATGATGATTGAAAAGATGCTCTTCTAAACAATATTTTGATGGTTTTAGGAAACGTTCCAGATGTGTGTAATCACCCCTGTCAACTGTCCCACAGAAATCAAAGGTGCCCTATTAAGGAAAGGACTTGAAGAACCCCCCTCCCCCCCTCCGACTGACCTACCTTCCTCCCCAAGATCCTGTAGTCCACTGCTGGCAGTATTCCCACCTGACCATGTCAGATCAAAAATCTACCACGAGTACCGTATTGAAACCAAATAGCTGTGAACGAGTTATAGTATGTATGGAAAAAGCACTAATGGATTTGTTCCAAATTGCCATGGCAACACTGATCAGTGCGGAAGTGACAGGAGCTAGCCTAGAGAGCTGTGTATCAGTAAGCACAGTCACGGCAAGAGCCTGATGCTGCATATACCTTATGCCATGAGGTCAGGCAGCAATGGTAAGGCTAACATCTTTAGAGAAACACAATAGACGTCGGAGTGCTTTGACCTGAGCTGCATTACTAAACCCCGGTAAATGGCAGAGAAATGCAAGGCTATGTTTTCATGGTGACGGTGCACCATGTGTGTGCTGATATAGGTTCCTGACCTTGTTCGTAGCCGTCGCACTTGATCCGGGGACTACGGGAACGTTGGTGACCTGCACGGATAAGTAGTTGTTGTCAATAAGCGGCCAAGCGCCCTCGACCTTACAGGTCTGAAAGTGGTCCTTGAACGTCCGCAGATGGGGGTCTCCGAACAGGCCGCAGAAGAGGTAGGTGGGCTGGGGGTGATCGCCCGCCTGCTGCCCGTGGTGCCGGCTGTGGTAATTGCAGAGCTCCACAGGGGCCTCGGGATGGGTGGAGGAGGTGGGCCCGTCTCGCGAGCAATTGCGTTGGCTCATGAGGTCACTGATGCCCAGCATGGCGGAATGGAAGACCAGGTTGCCACGGCAGCTCTTGGAGGTGCGTTGGGTGCAGGCTGAGTAGGCCCGCAGCGCCTTGCAGAACTCTGTGTCGAAGCCATCCAGGGAGGGGTTTAAGTGTGAGGTGAGGGACACAAAGTTAGAGGTGCACTTCTGGATGCGGCACTGAAGGGTGTGGACCTGGCTCTCTCCTGAAATGTGGGAGACAAGAGGACACCAAGCTTACTTTCACGGTGCTGTGATGGCTACCCTCCCATTAACCTTACATGGACAACACAACAGTTACAACAGGCATGACGTTACAATTGTTCAAGGCCGTGGGTACAACAGACTTGCTACATAGCACTTGAAACGTTTATACATCACAACCCTAAAAATGGGGTAAGATGATGAGGGGGGCGGGAGCTCCAGGAACACACTTCTCCACATGTCAGTAATTGACAGTTTACACAATAAAGCAGAGCTTTCTGGGCGAGCGCAGACAGAGACCGGAAGCCACATTCTGGCTCCTTGTTTTCCTGTCGATTAGTCCTTTGTTAGAGTCGAAATGGGCGTCTGGCCTCTTTGCTGTGTCTGGCCAGCCCGTTGTGTCCCGAGGGCAGCAATAAACTCCCCAGTGCATCCACCTGCCCGGTGTGACGAGGATCTCACTGCCAGCCCAAGAGACACAAACTTTTATACAATGTTTTCAAGAGCTAGTAAATTACAGCTTGTCCTTAAATTACTTTTGAAAAAAGTTTATTTTCATTACAGCTACCTTTCCCTGACAATACTTTAATACTCTGTAAAAAGTCCATTACAGACTCAGCACTGCTGCTGCCCGTCTTACTCCAGTCAGTCAATCTCATGGCCTCGTTGGCCTAGTTTCTCATCACCGTGCCAAAACACATCTGTCAGTAGCTTAAAAGGGAGATTGGACAGCCAAAAGTCACTTGCAATACTTGAACGTGCTCGGCCTTGATGCTGATAATAGCACCATACTTTCATATTTTCAAGGTGATCTGAACACAAGCATGAAATGGCCTCTAATCTTTAGAAGGAGCTACACGAGTGCAACAGAGCTCCAACCACAAAAGAGATGAGAATCTCATCAGCTATGTAGAGTTAAGTTCAACAAGGCCTTAAGATAACATCTAGAGATTCAGACTGTTAGGGTTCACAGGTTCAAATGAAAAACAACCCTGGATGCAAAGCAGTGAATGAATATGCATTCATAGGCATTCATTAGGTGGAAGGAAAACAGTACTGGGGACAAACAAGAATGAATAAGTGACAAGTTTTAGATTTGCCCGAAGAGTTCCATGTATCACCCTTCCCTAGCTAACATTGACCAAAGTGGACATGGCAAAAGCGATACACACTTTTAAGGCTTGGCTGAGTTTCCATAGCAAATATATACGGGTACGAAGGATTAAGTATTGGGAGTATGATAGGAGTATTGTTTACTTGCTTCTGTGAAGTGTGACTTCAAGCATAAACTGTACATCTAGTGCCAGAGGCCAAGATCTTATATGAAAAAAACAATACAAAACTTAATAAAAAACTGTAACGGCAAAGCAACACAAACCCTTCAGAAAACACTAAACTTGCATATGGTCCTGACTGCAAAAGTGGTTATACTGGAATAGTTATCCAAGCCACTACATGTTTATTAAACCTACGATAAAAGCATTAGGTATAGTACAGGTATAAAGAAGGCGGTGGTTGGCTCTTTGGGTTATGACACCCTTCCTGTGATTGGATGCTTGCTGGTTCAAATCCCAGCGTCAGCAGACCAATCACCACTGGACATCTGAGCAAGACTCCAAACTCCTGGTTGCTCCATGGACTGTCTGACCCAGCTGAATCATAAAATGTACATTGATTTAGAAGCAATTGCTAAATAAAAAGAATTTATTTTGTTTGAAAGACTTACAGTTTTACAATCTAAAAATGTAAGTTAGAATGTAATCACCTCATCTTAAAACGACAAGGCTGGTACATTAAAATAAATGACCCCAGTGTTACCCAAAAAAAACATGAAAAGGTCGCCAAATAGCACGGTCACTCTCAGCTTGTGAGGTAGATTCCACCATTCCACACACTTCACCAAAAGTGTTTCACACAGAAGTAGTTGATTTGATACTGGCCCAGTCCAGACCATGAAGAGCCTGTTCACTGACCTATCACCTATCACTGATCACCCATCTACAGAGAGGCTGCCAGTAACAGACCAGGAGGCATTCAGTTCGGCTAATTTGGTTATCACTGTCACACGATTCACTACCAGGCAGAAGCAGAAAGGGAAAAAAAACACAACAATACACATTATCTTATTGGACAACACTGTCGATCAAATGCAAGCTCTAGCTGATATAATGTGGGCATAAAAGCCGAGCTTCTCATATGATAACAGGTCGCACTTCCCGCAAAATGCCACCCATTGGCACCGTGCGACCTACTGACTGAGAATGCTCTCGCACGCCTATCACAACCAACATCTGAAACCTGCAGGGCACATTCAAATGCACAGCTGGGCAGAGAGAAACCAAAGTGCAGCCAGGATGCAGAAGTTCCTCCTCTCTCTGGCCGTCATGACACAACGCTGATGGAAGGCTCACTGAACCATATATTCAAAAGTACATTAAGGTTATATCTGTGCCTGTAAGCAAACTGTTAAAAACACATTTTAGAAATGACAACAAGATTATTCTGAATGATTTGAATGACTGAGGCCAGGCATCAGGGAAAATAGGGGGTACAGGTACTGCCATATGTACAAAGCACATCATCATAGAAATCGGGGTCTTTCTACGACAGTGAACCTGGCCATTTATCCTTTTCAAACCCTCAGTTCACTGGGGAGCCTCAAATTTGGACACCAGCCTGGCTGGAAAAAGCCACTCTAGAGTCAAACTTAGACTGAGGAATCGTATTGCCTTAAGAGCATCACTATAGCCAAAAACAGCAGAACAGCAAATACGTTATGAGACTGACACCAGCTCCTCAGTGACAAACACTGACACAGGCCAGCCGTCGAAGCACTTCACGATATATTTCTTTTTCATGAAGAGGACCCCACCAGATCCTCCTGCCAGGTGGGGGCAGTGTGTCACCATTTCTGGGATGCTAAGGCGCTACATGGGAGAAGCCACCATCACAGCTGGTCTTAGAATTTGTCAGCGCGATGTTAAATTTCCATGTGGGCCTTGGACTGCAAATGGCATTTCAAGCCTAAATGAGAAAAAAAAAATTGATGTTGGGCCTTAAATGACAAAGCAGATTTATAATACACTTCAGCCAACTGAAAAAATAGATAAACACATATAACAGCTTTTAATAATATGGGCGCTTAAGGAATTCATACAACGTTAATGGATCCCTGAATGATTTTCCTCAACAGCACAACCTATAATCCAGCAGAGGGAGTTGAGAAGGACAGGTGAAATTCTTGTTTATAGCTGAAAAGCCCCAAAGCTGCATCTGGCATTCTGTCAAATCTTTCTGCCACAATGTATTCAAGTCACTCCCAAGAGCATGTTTTTAAAACACAGTCAGAGCAAAAAACAGAAACAGCCATTGTTTCCCCACTGCTAGGAACATGCCCTCAGCAAGCAAAAGTGAAGACTGAAAACATAGCCGTGGTCTTCATGGTGGTGCCAAATTGGTTCATTTGGAATCCAACAACAATTGACAGGTGTTAATTATGATCTCATGCAATCAAAGTGCACTGTACTTAATTTAAGGCCAGCTTTCTCTCCCTGAAAAAGCCAATCGGATGGTATGTTTTATGACACAGACACTCTTAAATACAGCAGAGGGCATGGCCAAGGGAGCACATGCATGTTTAGCTCCTGGTCAACATATAATTATTCTCACCAAAAGAGACTACAACAGTCAGCAAAGCAAACAATAAGGCCGACTCTGATTTCCGTCTTTACTTTTTATAGTACAACACAGGACTCAGATCACAGGGAGCAGGACAGAGACAGACAATGAACAAAGCATCCTTAACTTAATTAGGTAGCTGGAAGCCCCTCCCAAACACACACATCTTAGC
Organism: Petrocephalus schoutedeni; assembly: GCA_026780765.1. Lineage (NCBI taxonomy): Eukaryota > Metazoa > Chordata > Actinopteri > Osteoglossiformes > Mormyridae > Petrocephalus > Petrocephalus schoutedeni. Next base: position 24,860,647 of record JAODKL010000040.1, read on the forward strand.
TCTGAGGGAGCCCTTTCCATGCAAAGGGGTAATATTTGGCTAGCAAGAAGGCATCTTAAGGCCTCTCAACTTTCCAAATGAAGTTCTAAGAAGCATCTATAAAGGTGGTTGCAGGTAAACAATTCACAACCATCAGTATCAGACTAAAATTGTGAGGTCAAAGCTGCTTTTAAACTCCCGACCAGAAGGTGAACACCTAAAGGCTCCCTTTACAGTGATATCCCCCTGGCAGCAGACCATTTTAATGCATGTTCTGTTCCTCCACTCAAAGGCAATCCACACCAAAAGTGCAAACAAATGTCTTATTATTCCAAAACAGTGGGCTTCTCTCTCTGAGGTGCAAATGTATTTTACCATCCTTCACACAGCTGTTACCTAGTCAGAGGAAGAGTGTAACAAAACAGATGTTTTTTTTTTAGAAAAAAAAAGGTTAAGTCCTGTTCTTCTCCTTTCTTGTGCATTACAATTGAACAGAGACCAGCCAGACTTTTCAGGTGGCTGGTCACCCATGACTGCAAAACAATAGCTGACTTGGCAATTCACTGTAAAACAGCCTTACTGGCTTTTAGAATTATGTAGTTGCCCTTGTTCTGCAAGTTACATTTAGCAAATATGCAAGCACATTTAACTGAAATTAAAATTGTACAAGAGTGCTGGACAACAGTTGCGTTTGTGTTAAAACTCTGACTTAAAGTGAGAAAATAAGTATCAAGATCTTTTGAGTAACATATATCCTCACTTTAAGTTAAAAATACATTAAGAAGGATTCAACTTGACAAAAGCATTTATTAAACTATATTCGCCAAAATTCTTGGCTACACAACGGCACAAAGGTGTCTGTAGTTGAAGGCGAAGCTATATTCTGTCATGCACAAAACAGACCAATTTTAATACATGGTAAATGGCTTTTGGTGTACTTTCCTATTTTTTTTATTAAATTGAGTGCTTAAAAAAAGAAATGATCGAACTTAATACAGAATTAATTTTACCACCAAATGTCAACTGTTTCTCAGTTCGATATTTTCCCCACCTTTAACATACTGAGTAAAAAGTATGAACTAATCAGCGGAGAATTAATAAATTGATTCTGCACGTACGATCGCTCCATAAACACACGTAATGATGGCATCTTTATGACTAGTAATGTTGGTCCTCGATGGCACTGGTCATGACGGCCCGAGAGGAGCGGGCTGTCGGGGGAGGCTGGCGCCCTCAAAGCCCCGCAAAGCCCAGCAAAGCGCCGCGCGTCGCCGACCAGCCCAGCGCTCCGCGGCCACTCCGCTTATTCGCTGCTGTCCGCACTCACTTTAATTCAGGAGCCGAGGCGTGAACACCGATTTCACCACATTTTATTAAATTAAGACCAACTCCGACAAACACACTACGTACGATACGGCTAAATTAATTAAAGTTAAGGGAGGGGGGCTGTTCCCTATTATGGCACAAAGGGGTCAAACTGCATTAAGCATCCGAGCGACGCGGACTGCGATCGGGCATGGTCCAGCAGCATGGCCCCACTCAATCACACTGCGATCCATGCCATTCTGCTCTACACCAGGAAGACCGATACGGGGGCTTAATTCGCAAGCCAACTATTTTAAATAAATAAAGCCGCTGAAAAAGTAACTTTTCGATCTGTATTGTATAAATGCTGACATGAGACACTACGGAAATTTTAGAGCATCCGATACCGCACAATGATCACGGTATTAAGTACTGTATAGTTACATGTCATCGCGGCAGTTTAGAAACGCCCAAGAATCACACAACCAAAGTACATACGTTTTCTAGCAACTTTCATTATTCAAAAAGACCGATTCACAGCTAATAACATAGCTGACATCAAATTAAATAACACAAAAAGTAAAACCAATGTTTAATTGTTTTAAGCTTACAAGTCGTTACATCGCATCATTAGGAGGTGAATTCTGATATAGCAATTAGTCAAAGGAAAGGAAAATATCCGCAAATCAGTTGGTAACATTGTCGCATTAAAAAATCTAACCAATTGATTGCGGTGTGTCGTTACTTTGACTCCAAGTTAACCAAACAAGGCAATGAATTAATTTAAGCAGGACTAGTGTTATTCATTTGTCCTGTTTAGGATCCGTAAGCATGGGCAGTCTTAGAAAACACGATCCGAACTGTGCAAACAGCCCTGTGTAACCGGGCAATAAACCGACAGGCAAAATAATATCAGCTTAGATATTTTAGGAGAACCTCCCGTCGTAAACCACATATTGCGATTTAACAGAAGTGATTTCTGCTTTAATGGTAAAATCCAGTATATTAATCTGAGGCTACCGGGGAAAGTTTTAAGACTCTGGAAATAGAGTGGTTATTTATCACAAGGACCCGAATTACACAAAAGCACACATTAAAATAATTAAAAAGTTACCTATGTGGAGCCTCGACGACAAAGTGATTAGCAACAGGAGAGATAGAAGCGGATGCCGGTAAACGAGGCGATCAGCCCCGGGGTAGTAAGATCCTGCTTCCCCCATACCCATCCATCCAGGTCGCGGGAGTGAGGGGGTCAAATACTCCGCGGGAGGAACAGAGGTGGACTTGCGGCAATGCCGGAAAACCGGGCCTCTGCTCTCCTCTGCTCCGGGCTGCCGACGAGCCGCACACGCAATGGCATTAAAAACGCACGGGAATCTCCGGAGGGCGCCGAAGAAGTCGGCCAAAGTGGTGCTTAAGAGTCCCACGAACTGCTTAAAAAAAGCAGATGATTCCGCAATCGCCGTCCGGCTCGGTGCTGACAGTATCCCGTCCCGTCCCGGCTCGGCTCGGTACTGCCCCGATCAATCTCAGCGCTGCACTCTTCCCGCACGCCTGCAGAACAGCTCCCTCTTGCAGCACACAAGGCACGTCTACCTCATCCGCTCCCCCAGTAATCAATCGCAAATCAACCTAACATTCGGTCGGGCAGGACTCCCGCCCCTAGTGCTCAGAAGCGCCGCCCAGACGGTCAGCGAAATCCCGGGAAATGCGGCGTGCTCCCCTGCGTAAGAAGACGCGTGCACCGTCTGTGCCACTTGCATTGAGTGTCCCAGATACTGGATACTTGTTTTCACACATATAGAGTGGAAGAGTCCAGCGGCTGCTTTGCGTGTTAAATGAGTTTTTCCTACACTTAAGCAAGGCAAGTCATTCCTGCACTATGGCCACTCAGCCGGACGCATCGCGCTCCGTTGTTGAGCATAGTGCAAGGTCGAATGTGACCATAATAACATAAAATGCTGACGCAGGGTCACAGTTAAGATTGATATGTTGGCAGGGTGCTCTGATCCCGGATCGGTGCCCGGACGACTGTTATGAGCTAACGTGATTCACTCCAGCCTATGTGTAATAGCCGAGTTTCCTCTATCATGTTCGGTTGAGAACTTCTCCACGGAAAGCATCATTAACCGCACGTAGTAAAAAAAGGGAAAGTATTCTGTCGTTCTGTAGACAAATAGAATGCGACGGTGAAACACTTTTAAAAGTGCGTAGCTATTGAAAGTCATGGTAGGTTATGCTATTTTTTTTGTTTTATTTTTTGACCATATATTGAGGTTACATTTACACATGACTGTATACCCAGAATAGTCAGATGTTTGAGAAGAACATGTATGCATCGTAATTTTACTAACATATTTATAAGATGATTGTTTTATACTGTTATAGTTTATTTGAACTACATTACATGACATACTGATTTTTTTATGTTGAGTATCCTGGCGAAACAGAAAACAGGCATTTCTAGCACCGTTGAAATGAGTGTGTACGGTGACCCGCATCGCTAAAGGCCAGTCCAACAAATAAACCGTTATTGGAATAATTTGCTGCCGTGACAAAAGGAGCGTTTCCCGAGAAATAAGAGCGCGAGCGGAGTGCGGGTCTAATGTCCTGCACGTCGGAGGGCTGGTGCTAGACTCGCCCATAGAGGGAGCAGTAGAGTCGGGGATTCAGAGCGGCTGTTTGTTGTCATAAGAGACAATTAGCAATGTCACTGACACAGATTCAGTATTTATACAGCGATATGCAGCACATAGCGCACCGCACATAGGCGGTGCCAGACATATTTTAGCCACCATATATATATATATATATATATATATATATATATATATATGAGTGGGTGGCGTCCCGTACGTCTCCCTTGAAAGCGGCAACCTTATTGGGGGTTGAGACCTAAGGCTCAAATGCTGCAATCGCCCCCAATGACATTTAGACTGCAGGCTATTTTTTCTTGTGAAATGTAATATCACATCATAGCTGTTATTGGTATTGAATTATAACATCACTATAATTTCAGTTTCCTAAATAATAAAAAACAATAACAGAAAATGTCTGCTACTATAATGGAGCCTGTTATTAACCTTTTATAACACAATGCAATTTACCTTTGTCTGTTTTAATATTTAATACTGATCGTTCTTTGGACCCAGTCTTTTAAAATCATTCCAGTATGTGAGTTAAATTTTTTTCTTTCTGCCAAGTACACTGTAATAAGGAAATGATGAAGCCAAAGCGAGTTGAAATTTAGACTGAAGTTTAAATAGGTTTGTTTTGGCAGCAGTCTAAAATGGCTAACTAGGTGTCATTCGAAGATGACTCTAATTCCTCCATAGCGCCTCCTGTTATTCCTTGTGGCTTTAATCTAATAACATCCCCAACATTAAAACTGAAAAAGCTGCATAACATTCGTTATGTCAATAGATACTTTTCCCTTTGACGTTTCCCCTCCCAGGTCCATGAATGAATGTCAGGCTGAAATTTATGTTTGAGGTGTTTCCTGAGATGCCAAGGTTTTACGAGGAAACCTGTTGGTTTCTCGTACTCCACTGTAGCCCCTGCATGTTCTTGTCATAACCACCAGTACTGGGAATGCCCATGTTACTGCTATATCAACCATGTTCAGTATATATGGCCGGCATGCTACTTTGCTGTTTCATCAGCCATTGCCATTTTATTTAGCCTCCATCAGGGGTCAATGATAGTCTGGCTTTAACCTCAAAAACACATTTCTTTTGATGGCAAGATCATTTGGCTAATGACTGGAGTCATTTTACATGTAAATGAGATTCAGCCTCTTATTAGCGTGATTGAATGTCATGAAAAATGCAAAACAGATTCTCGCTTGATATCGCACATCAGCTGACAGATATTATCTGAGGTGGACGCCTTTTCCATTCACATGTACAATGACTGAAGTTTGGTTAATCGGTTGCTAGGTGCAGGGGCACCAACTGCTAACGTTCAAACCTCAGTCTTCATTTCCTGGTTTTTTTAAAGGGATTGGCCAAAAAGGCATCACTTTGCTCTCCGCAGATCTCCTTCGCTGACAGAGATATCAAACATTCTCCATCTGCCAGTATAGTAATTAAATAAGGAATTCTGTTTATTTAATGCTGTTTCCATTAATTAAAAACAATTACAACATAACCCAAGTATAGGGTTCTAATCATGTTCTTGCCATGTATTGCCATATGTTACTGTATATTCAAATAATGAAGCTGAATGATAGATTTGATCACATTCTAAACATAATTAAAAGGTTCCACATGAGAATTGCATTTCTAATAGCTGTTCTGAGTTCATCTCACTACTCCATTGTGGATTAAGAGCTGCCTTATAATCTGTGTCATCCTTTCAAGGTTCTTCTCTGCCATCCCATTTTCTCTGTTCATCTCCAAAATTGAGAGGGGTATTAAGCACTGCCCCATCATCTTCCCCCACCTGCTTTCACTTCTCCCTGTTTCAGGGGTCACTAACGGATCCCTACTGGAGGCCTTGGGGCGGAATCCAGTGTGTGGCCTAATGCTGCTCATATGAAAGACATGACCACAATGAGAATAATCTCCCCTCATGGCCAAGCGAGGCACTCCACTGCCTGAATTGCTGGTGGAAGAGAAAGTGTTGGAGATGAGGCTCTGCTCGGGCTCCTCGGCCTCCCTGCCTGCTGACATCCCCGCGGCACTTGCTGTTGGCCTTCTGGAGGACGTCACCTTCTCCTTCTGCCTCCCAGCTGCCAGCGAGCCCCTACACTATGGATGTTGTTCCTGCTGGAAAGCATTTTGTTTTTGCTCCTTCTTCTTGTTTTAAGACAGAAAGAGAGACTTTCTGCATGCCAGGGCTGTCGTGTGCTGCCACAGAGTAACAGCTGGGGCCAAAGTGTGCAGGCAGAGATTTATTGCTGTAATCCCTCCACTTTCCCACTGTCTAAGTAGCCTGTCCAACGCCTGCAAGGTGTTGGACGCCAGTGGCAGAGTCAGTGGGAGCTGCTGTTCAAATTAACCTCACTGCTGCTCTGTGTGGCTGAAACTAGGGGCTGCGGGTAATTTGCACGGTGGATAAGAACAGCTTGGAGAATGTTTGCCCAGTCTTCTAAAAACACAGCTTGAGTAACGTGTTCAAGTATGACTGACCCAACTGTGTTTCTCTCAAGACATTGCACAGCACTCTCAGTGTGCTAAAACACATTTTATTTTCACGTTTCCAGACCCATGTTACCAGGTGAATATATTTATTGATACTTGGATATGACTGTAATAAAAGCTAGATACTTTTTCCCATTACACTCAAATATATAAGAGGTATTCTCTGTAAGTATCCGATTTTAGATTTTAAGATGTGATGGCTTACATGAAAATGACTGCTATGTGTAGGACATTCCTGGCCTTCTTATCTGGGTTGGCAAGTGAAGTATTTGGCCTGTGTTAGCATTAGCAACGTGCTAAGGTATGATGGGGTACAGGCAGCGATGGGCATGAACTGGTCTGTCATCATAAACCACAGTGTGATAAAAAAGGCAATGTATGTGACAAATATGTAAGTGATCTTAAGTTCCTTAGAATGATAAGATCAACCCTTCTAAGGGGTTAATACAAACACACTCAACCACAGCTGAGGATATCTTTAAACCAGAAATAGGGCAGCCATCTTCAAAAGACATTATTATAGGTATTATAACAAATAATTAGTCCTGGAAGACAAATGCCTAATAGCAGTGTGTAGGGGTCCTTTACTGATGGTTTAGAAGTACTTTTCAATCTTCCAAGACTAAAATCTAGAACTGTAGATCACTCTGAATTACTGCTTTACATCTATCCATCCATCCATTTTTTGAAACCACTTATCCTGTTCAGGGTTGCGGGGGGTCCGGAGCCTGTCCCGGAAGCTATGAGCGCAAAGCGGGAAACAACCCAGGATGGGGCACACTCACACATGCACACCTATGGGCAATTTGGTATCTCCAGTTATCCTTGTGTGATTGTGGTGGGGGGGGGACCAGAGTACCCGGGAAAAAAAGCCCCATGACGACACGGGAAGAATATGCAAACCCAGCACACATGGAACCTGGGGGGAGACTCCATCCCTGGTCCTAGAGATGTGAGGCAGCAGTGCTAACCACTGCTCCATCATGCCATCCCTTTGCTGCTTTGTAAATAACATGAAATATAATTTTTATCTCAACATTTAAATTATTTATATAATATATACTTTTCAACTGCTATTTTTAAAATCAGATCTATTTGAACAAATTATAGAAACCTTTTACATTTTAAATTGGAATAATTTATTTAATTCATGCTGTATGTAATTTTTGTAACATGTTAGGACTGTATTCTATTGCTTTATGGAATACAGTCATTATTGACTTCTTTGATGGTTCTTCACCCAAATTGCTTTCCACCCTTCTCGTCTTGTACTGCATCCATCACTCTGCTTCATTATGCAGGTTTTGTCCCCTGGTCTTGTCCCCGTCTTTGTGTTCCCAGTAGCCCTCTTTTGTGGGAGAACAGTACTGCTTGAATTAGCCACATTTGTGTCTCTATACCACCCAGGCAGCCACCTCTGACCTGCAGAATTCACGGGACATGGGGCTGCCCTCTGTCTACCCTCCCGTACAGCCCAGCTGGGGGCAATGGAGGGTAAGCCCCAAAATGCAACCAAACTCCAACAAGAGGCAGACTTTATTGTCGGGCACGAGTGGAGCTGCAATATTCTATGTGTCGGCCCCCACCTCCCCCCGCCATAGACACCTAACAGCCCAGTGAACGCATCCCCTGTGCAAATCACAACATCGCCCCACCTCTGTCGAGATAAACTGGTCCTCGCTCTTCTCTCTTTTATCACTATATCTTTCCAATGCTACAAAATGCTGAAAAATGGACCATGCTTTGTTATACTTCACATCTTGGAATCAAACGAAACCCTGGGAAAAGACAGGCTGTTATTGAGAGTTCTGCGAAGCCCACCTGACCACAATTTATCTGCGATTATCTGCTAGAAAATCTTTCAGAAAGTCAACAATGTTTGTAACAGCCTCTCAAAGGAGGTCAGGTGCAAAGATAGCAGTGCATACGATATCACAGACAGGAAGTGCAACGGTACCTCTGCCAAAACAGTGCAGAGTCAAATTCCCAGGTTGTCTGATGGGGGCTTGCCAGATTGTCCCATGAAACAAAGGCAACCTGTGTTTTAACATCTGCACATCCAACCTGCCATGAAAACAAGCCCCTCACTCAGCAGGTAACATACTCCACCATTAATCAGCTCCAAAGGGTTCACAAATCCTGGAGAGGAGTTGTGTTTGGTGGAATTCTTTGGGGGCAGAGGTCATGTGGCCGCTCTAATCCGCCGCCCCTCTGCTGCATAAACAAACACACATGGGATGGGAGCGACCCACGGCTGGGAACTGACAGTCGATGACGGGTGTGCTGATGGAGGGCAGCGCTGCACTGAACGAGAGCCGCTGACCGAGGGCCGCACTGACCGAGGGCCACCCGGCTGAGGGCTGCACTGACCGAGGGCCTCACTGACCGACGTTCTATGGTGTTCTGTAAAATGAGCTGTACCGCACTGACCGAGAGCCGCGCTGACCGAGGGCCGCACTGACCGAGGGCCGCACTGACCGAGGGCCACCCGGCCGAGGGCCGCACTGACCGAGGGCCACCCAGCCGAGGTCCGCGCTGACCGAGTGCCACCTGGCCGAGGGCCGCACTGACCGAGTGCCACCCGGCTGAGGGCCGCACTGACCGATGGCCCCTGGAAGAAATGTCAGGCTTTTAAAGCAATCAAAATGACTTTCTAGACTTTCTGAGAAATCGAATATGGGCCAGATAGAGGTCTATGACAACTACTGAGACAGAAGTAAGGTATTCTCACTTTGCTGCGCAGGCAACTATGCGCAGCAGACTGAATGTCCTTTCGGGCATGCAAAGACTTGAGGTTAAAATAATCCTTCTGAATAAGCAGGGAACTGGGCAGTCATAATTGGGGAGTTAGTGGGATGTGTATTAGCCCAATGTCTGTGTCAGTGTCCCTATGCGTTAATCTGGCTTCCTGTGCAGGGCGTCCAATTGCCCTGTGTTTGTCTGGCTTCCTGTCCAGGGCATCCAACTGCCCTGCACTGTCTTACTGGATAAACAGATGGAAGATGAATGAATGGATGGACAGTATGTTTTGTGTTCTATGAAATGATATACATAAAAGATAACTAAAGCACCAGTGAAGCTACTATGCTACATACCTAATTCATTTTAATTGCTGCAGTAATAATCAGACATCTAATTATGTCTGATTATTGCCCCAGGTAAATATATTAGACAGTGATTTATGCTTTAGCATGTTTGCTGTCTCATTTACATTCACTGGCATAGGTACTATTAATCACATGTCAAATGCATCGATTCACTGGAGTAGGCATGCATGCTGGGGAATTTCAGAGGAGGATCTATGAGCAACATAGATGTTTAAATAACAGGTGCAGTACATTTGCCTCCTGACCTGTCTAGCTTGTTAACTGGTCTGGTTGCTTTGCGCCAAAAGGTACATAAGGCCTCTGAGTGACTTGCTGAACCTGGGAAGTCTCTTGCTTTTTCATTGAAATTGACACTAAGGTGTCCTAAATGGATTATACAAAGTCAATGGCATTTAATCAAACCTGGGTTTACAAGAGTGCCTAAGGGTACATAGCAGCCTCAGATTAATAGTGTGCAGCCTCAGGTGGAAGTCAATCAGTCCATGCCTGTTGGGGGGGCAGCTGTAGCCCCCCCCCCCCCCGTAATTACAGATGCATCTTTAGTGATTTTGTTCTGTGCCCAGTACTGCACTTAAATGAAGCTGACTTTTAAATGTATGTGTTTCCTGGACAATCACGAACATGTAAGTCCCAGATTCACACAATTATAGTATAATATGTCTATCAATTAGGATGTCCCCTGGCCTGTGCCCTGTCCGTCCTGACTCACTCAGGATCTGTATTGGATAACTGGTCATGGAATGTCTTTGGTCAGATGCATTATTATTTACTTGCCTATTAAGTTATCCAATTTAAGAAATAAAAAATGAATGTTTATGAATTAACCGATGCATTGTTTTACATCCAGCTGCTGTACCTTTTATACTGAACATCAGGATTATGCATATTTCTTGAACATTGTTACTATTTCATTATGACATTTATGATTTATGATGTGCTTTCATGGGGCCCAAAGTTGCTATCAGCGCCCCTTGCCACTTACGACAGTTATGGTGGCTTTATTTATTTATATGCTAATGCTAAACTAATTAGTGATTTATAATCATTTTCTGGTTCTATGACGGCCATACATACATGGATTCACTAAATAAAGCAGTTTATGCAAATGTGCAGGTAGCAGACAAAGATGCTGACCCTACCCTCGTGAGGCTGGGGCCTAGGAAAGGTAAGGGTCACCTTACCATCAGTTATGAGACCTCCGTGTAGAGACATGTCATTACAATGGCTCTTATCACGGGAAACATGGCTTATCTCGGCCAGCTACTGCTTTGCACCAATGACACATCAGTCCTTTCATTCTAAAGGGTCAGAGTAGTCCTTCTACTCACAGGCTCTCTTTTGCTTTTTTTGGGGAGAAGACAACAGGGCCACTATTCCAGACCATCCGTTTCAATTAAAACATCAGATAATGTGATGCCGTATCAAGTGTGGCCGTGGAAAATGAGGGGCAGGGCCGGCCCCCGCCTCTCGATGACCCCTCCACCCCATTCCCATCCATCAGTTTCGGCTCCGTCAAAAGGCCCTTTGCTTGTTGTTTGGCATCGCCTCGCCTTCCTTTATGCTTGAGGGACATTCAATCGTGTGTTCGACACACACCACTCCACGACACTTAAGAACAGCCGGCTCTTTGTGCAGATCCGCGGGATTCCCCCCTTCCCACCACCGCACCCGAGGCGGGGGTCCGTAAATACGGCCTCCCGTCCCCCTGAGGCTGGCCGCCTGAAGAAGGGGATGCGTGTGCATGGAGGAAAGGGGAACCAGAGCTGGAGAAACCTAGCGGAGCACATGAAGATCATGAGATCTTGAGATGCTTTCATCCGCTCCTTTTGTGGTTTCAGAAGCTCACCCTAGCCAACAGCCTCTTGCCACGCAGGTGTTCACTAACTCAGCATATAAGGATGAAATGGTTTTCTTGAGAAGGAGGGGCTTGCAGGTATGGGGGGAGGGGGATGGGGTCCTGGGATTGTGTGAGGCGCATTACAGGTAAAAATATACCGCATATCTCATGCTGTATCTCGTAGATTTGTGGCACATTCGGGGAGTGTTCACCTTCCTCGCAAAAGGCCTGCATTATAGCTAAGCGAAACAAAAGAAAAGATTTAAGACAACTTTAAATTTACTGGAAGAAATCCATTCTAATGCTTCATAAGTTTTTTTTTCCCAGGTTGCAACCATGAAAGGGCTTTAAAAGTCTGCAGACGATTCAACTTTATAGGTCTAAGTATTGCACAGAAGTGCAGATGTATTTGCAAAGAAAAGAGTTGTTGTGATATTAGATTAAATTATTCATTAAATCAAGCCAAGTAACTGCTGGTTCCAAGTTCATTACATTCTTATACTCATTTAATTACAGTAACCATCATTATGTGTTTTAATCACATAGTCACATTTTAAGCATTATGGTTTTCTTTCAAATGAAAGTGGTTATCTATTTCCCACGTACAAATGCGACTTAGGGGCGGCACGGTGGCGCAGTGGGTAGCGCTGCCGCCTCACACCTCTGGGACCGGGGTTCGAATCCGGCCCAGTTCCGTGTGTGTGGAGTTTGCATGTTCTCCCCGTGCCGTTGTGGGGTTTCCTCCGGGTACTCCGGTTTCCCCCCACAGTCC
>JAODKL010000040.1:24890866-24902321 GCA_026780765.1 Petrocephalus schoutedeni
TGCGTTGGATTTGATGGGCTGTCCCCGTCTAGCATTCTTCCGCTGTGTGAGGGCGATCAAGAGAAACTGTGCCCCCCCCCCCCCCCACACACACACACACACACAGCTCTCAACCAGCAAGACCGCCATATGGGTTTAATGTATAATGCATGAGACCAGCAGTGAGCACCAGGAAAAGGTGACGGCCTGGGAGACTGCCTTCAGAGGTAATTAGAAATCCTAATGGCGGCCTTTTAGCAACATCACTTGGCCACTTTCATTTGAAGTGCTGGAGAGCGACGCGGGTGTCGCCCACCTGCTTGTCCCAGCCCTCTCCTTCGCGGGCGGGTCTCCATAAAGGCGCCTGTCACTTCGTGTGAGGCAGCCGGGGAGTCTTTCAATTTAGAAAAAAACGGGCCTAGTATTTGCTGCTGGAAGCATACAGATCAACGGTGCCATCGTCTTCCACATAAAAGCGCACAGGCCAAAAGAATAAACTGCTTTGTACTTATTGTTGTTTGATTAAACTGGAGCATGAACATTTAATGTGAAATACTGATGCGACTAATCGGGCAGGATGTTTCAGCCAAGGATAAGATCTGAGCCACGGATGACATGCATCTCTTGGGTGTATAAATATTTTGCACAGATTAGAACACCCCAAATACCATCAGAATTGGGTACTGTCGCAGGAGTTGGAATGAAGCTGTCACAGTGGTAAGTTCTCTTATAATAAATGCCTGAACTGAAACGGGGAACTGCAAGCAAGGGAAGAAAAAAATGAAAAGACTAATAATCTCCATTGTTTGTGGGTACCAAAACTGGCTAAATGTCTGTCTTGTAATTTTCTCACAGACACTAAGCAACTTAGCTGGTCCTCTATGAAAACTGTAACTCAATCAGTTAGATGAGGCCCAGCTGGGTGTCATAAATGAGAACATTTCACACTGGTCTGTGTGTTTAAGCGTCATACTCATGAATATTCATCCCTATGTCTTTGGTCTACTTCATGAAATATCACACATGGAAAATGTATATAAGAAAAAATGCAAAAAGCTCTGATATACACCCTGAAACATTACAGTGCTTTTTGTGAGTATTACTTTGGGCAAAATGGCAAAGAAGGGAAATCATATTTTGCTTGGGGCTGGGAAAAAGGGAAGGGATGAATTTCGCCCAGAAACACACGTGGCATAAATGCCACACACTCTAAACCTCGGTATATTTAAGACAGGCAGTCAGTGACAGCGCCTCTTGTCTGATTACTTTGGCCTCGATCACCTCAAATAAGCGAGATGGCGCTGAAGATGCTGGACTGAATGAAGGAGTAGAGCCTGGGGCTCTCTAGGCCTTGATATCATGTTAATATAATTAATCAGGCACCTTCCTAACGATCCTGATTCTAACAAGAGCCCCATGTGCAATTATAAAGGCCTGTGGCCACATGGTGCTGCTCTGATTGCTGCTACGCTTGCTGAGTCATGAGAAAACAGCAGCGTTGTGTTTCTAATAAGTAGAATACAGAGTAATGACAACGTGAGTGCTGAGGCGGTGAGGCAATCAAGGGGAGCAATGTCAAGAGGAGAGCAGCACTAGAGACGAGGCCTGTGTGCGCAGAAGGGCCAGCGCAGACTGCGGAATCCAAATCAGAAGCATTGCTTAAAGCGCCGTAAAGGAGCTACTAAGTAAAAACATGCAGCACTGGGTCCGTCATGTTATATGGTGAATGTACAGTGTTGCTGAGTGTTCGGACAGCCGGTCTGTGTTCTGACCGATGAAATATTCCTCGTTCTTTCGGCCAAGGAATGTGGAAGGTCAGCCAGTAAAACATGGTTGTAGAACATTATAACATAAATAAATCAGCGGTGAAACCGACTGCTTAAAGCCTGTGGCTACTATACAGCAGGAGCCCAATGAGAGCAAAAACACAAAAAAATTGTTCTAGAATCATACATTCTCTATGCATTCTCTATGCCCTATTCATTTAAACGGTCTGACTTATTTCGGCTCGCCATGTTTAGGGTCACTCTAATTACTTTTGTCTTGTGCTATATTGCTAGTATTCTCATCCACTGTGGGTGGACGGCTTAAGCCCTTCGCAGCACATCCATGTAAAATTAGCTTTGGATATTTCCATAAGATTCCACAGCTTGGTTAATAAAGAGTAAAGTGCTGCATGGTGCAGCGTGAGCTCAAAATGTCACTCACAAGTCTTTTATTTTTCCAGTGCCTCATATTTTTGGAAGGTATAATAGGTTTTGCTCTGCAATTTCTAAATTTTATGCTTATAAGTTATTTTTGAGGCATTGCACCTTAATATACAACTACATAACTCTTTGTTTGAGTTTTCCTCTATTTTTCTCTTAGTATGGGAATGCAGCTTTTGGTATTGTTACACCATTAAATTGGGAAAAAAATGCCACATAGTATTACCAGGGGTGGATCACCCTTAACCAAAAATAAAAACAAAATATGCAAAATTCTGTAAACCAGAACTGGCCAACCTGTTGTTCTGGCTAGCTGTTTAATTGTCAAAGAATGTGATCTGTGAAATATATACAAAGGAACCCCCCCCCCCTGCAAATTGGAAAAAAAAATCACCCCATTTCCACTCCAGTAAAATCATTGGGTCTAGTCTGGCTGCCCTTATTCTGCAAGGTCTGGCTCCACCCCGGAGTATTATGCAATGTCAGCCAAGCACAGGGAATATTCAAAATGCTTTATCTCAGTATGTGATTTAGTTTCTTCTTCAGAAGGATGTCCATTATTCTATGTGTTTGCAGTTGTTCCTGCCCCTTGAGGTTTCCATTTGGGTGCCTGATTCTCTAACTGTTCTCTGGCTTTCATTTTGTTAGTCCGTTTTATCCTGCAGCTCCCTGCCAATCACCCCCCACAACCCCTGTTTACTATGAATGTCTGTGTGATACTGGATATGTTGGCGTGTGACATGCAGGCATTCAACACCTACAGCCTTGCAGCTTGCTGCTGGTGGGGTGGGAGCATGTCGCAGTAGTTTTCAACTAGATAACATACATAGTGTTTCTGAACATCCGTCCTCTACCGCAGCAGTATGAGCCTGGAGCCTATCCCAGGGAATCATCCTGGCTGGAATGCCTGCCTGTCACAGTGCACGTCTGAGATGCCAGTTCTTCTAAATGTTATTAGTCTATGGGATGAATCCAAAGTACCCAGTGGACCAGTGGAAATCCACACATCACATGGAAAACGTGTAGACTCCACAAACACAGATCCCCGAATGTGCAGGTGTGAAGCTACATCGTCACCCACCGAACAGTCACGCCACAGAGACTGATGCAAAAAAGTCATTTATTTCTGTTTTGGAATGGCGGCTGGGTGATCCTGGTTCTGCCTTTGACAGTGATTTTATGGCGTCGACATTTATGAGAGAACCAGAAGCCATACATGCAGTTTCCATCTGAGAGGAGTTCCTGCCTTCTGACAGTAGACATGCAAGGGAACCCCACTGTGCGAGTATTACGCCAGACCATTACCGTGACCATGAACCATGGAAGCAGAGGGGGTTCAGCAGCTTAATGGTGGTTTTTACTGGAAGTGCCTACGGATGTATTGGCTCCGCATTTATTTGTTAATACTTA
Source organism: Petrocephalus schoutedeni (assembly GCA_026780765.1). NCBI lineage: Eukaryota > Metazoa > Chordata > Actinopteri > Osteoglossiformes > Mormyridae > Petrocephalus > Petrocephalus schoutedeni. Next base: position 24,894,463 of record JAODKL010000040.1, read on the forward strand.
TTTCCAAGACTATTCTGAGGGTTATTTATTATTGTTACAAATGCACAGAGAGAATAAGAAAGGCTGGTAATGATTCTATTATCAGGAACACAACACTAAATCCCTTCAGACACATTTGACAAGGGTTGATATATAGATTTATTGATACATTTGCTAAAATGCAGAAAAAAAATAAATGGATAAAACAAGCAAGGTGCAAAGAAATGAGATGTAAAAATAATAAAACTGGATAAGATGATCTACTGGGCCTAAACAGGTTTTGTTTTTATTTATTTTTGTTACCTTTTTTCATCAATAACAAACTAATTACACAGCAGGGGAGCTGACCCGCCGCAGGTGCCACTTTCATTTCCTTACAGGCAGGAATGCTTAGTGGGCTGAAAATAAAGCCACCCAGCAGGCAGGAAACAACAACAGTCATAAAAGCAATATTCTGCTTCCATCCATCCATTTTCCGACCCGCTTATCCTTTTCTGGGTCGCCACCATGCCTCCCATAATATTCTGCTTAAATTAGTTAATTTAAGATGGCATTCCATGAGAATCCAAAATGCAAGAATCACTATTATACTGGTCCTTATCCACAGTTTACAGACACTGCACTAAAGGTACGAAAAATGCACTAAATCCACTAAAGGTACGAAACGGGGCGTCATGTTCAGAAAGAGCTGGTCTTAAGTGTGATCCGCACTGTAACGTAATCACGCACAGCAACATAGCAGCTTTGCTGTGTAAAAGGCTTCGCAGAGATTTCAAAAGATAAGTCGCCTTGTGGTCGGTGGTGGCAACGATGCAGAGCTATCATGGCAATGAGCCAGAGCATCTTCCGCATGAATCCACTCCGCCCATTCCCAGATCTCCCTGGCTGATGCTCTCCCAGACAGGCTCTTATTACATGCTGATAGCATTGTTGTATGGAGCAGCTTGAGACCATGAGAGGATGGCCGTCGCTTGTCGGCTCCTTCCTCTCAGTGCATTTTCTTCTTTTGCATCATGTATCGATATGAATTCGCAGCACGGGGCGCAAGGCAGCGGTACACACAGGGTGGGGGGCCTGGAGCCCATCTCAGGCCACAAGGGGCGCAAGGCAGCGGTACACACAGGGTGGGGGGCCTGGAGCCCATCTCAGACAGCAAGGGGCGCAAGGCAGCGGTACACACAGGGTGGGGGGCCTGTTTATTTCAGAGCACAGACTCATGGTCTCATGCTCAGCAACGTAGAGTCACCGAGAAACATGCATTTTTCCATTATGGGAGGACACCAGAGTTGAGTCAGGGCTTCAAAGAGTAGGACTACAGAGTGCAGCACCCTACAGGAATGTCGTTTTTAATAAAACTAATTTTAATCCCATTCATGGTGTGTGGCCCAGCAGGTTAGGGTGCTGGTCCTGGTCTTGGCGAAATAGTCCTATCTCCTCTGTGCTCTTGAGGAAAGCTTGAGGAAGTCCAGAAATGCTTCAGGGGCAGTAGATGTATATCAGATCCAGTGTCCAAAGCCAAGGCTCACTCTCACCTGTACATGAGAGTGTTTATGTCTCTAAGGTGAGCAGGATGGGATATGCAAACATTCATTCCATTGTACATGTGCAAGTACGGCGTTGCAACTCGTGTGAGTTCCTGTATTTTTTTCTTAACATGGGAATGCAGCTATTCTGTACCAGAATAAGAGGTTAGAAGACGGACAGAAGGATGGATGAATATGTTGACAGATGTGCTCTATGTGCTGCATTTTATGCACCTCAAACATAGTTCATATTCCTGTGCAGATTATACGCACACACACACACACACACACACACATGCACCTCCCCCGCCCCCACACACACAGACTAAATGATGCAGTCATACAACAAGGGCAATCCTTATCCCGAAGTGTATTTTTGCTTGTAGAAAAAACATCACGCCTCAGGGGATCTGTCAGTGGAAACATTCTGTAGTCAAGTGTTGTTTTTATAATGCGATTTTAATAAATAGGTGAAGAAGCTTAAAACATTTTTAACAAACAGCAAAGCTTGTCCATTTGAGTGCAAATATTGCAACTGGTATGAATTAGAATGCATGGCAAATACGCATTAAAAAGTTTTTAAAGGTACATTTGAAATAGTTTTTATTTTGTTTTCATTTTGTGTTATGGGACTGAAAAACATGATCTCATATATATTAAAACCAAATGACAGGCGTAGTGCTTCTAATGGAACTGAAGTAGTGCGAATTTTGATGACCATGTGTTTCGCACAGCTCTGCAGACTGCGCTACATCTCCCAGAAGCTGCCATTAGCACCTTACATAGTTGGAACCATCCAGTTCTTAGAAACTATGCTTTTGGGAAACATGCCCCTGATAACAAGGTGGTAGCCATAAATAGCAACCTTGTTCAGACCTCTTTCTTGTTTCATGCACACAATGCTGTATTATGGCTGGAGGAGTATCAGCTCTGACTAAGGTACCTGTGCTAATTTGCAAATTCACTAAATAGAGTAATAATAAGGTACTTGATATCTTTTTGTTTGGGTATTTGTACACTCCCAGTCTTTTTGCCAGAAACATTTAGACCACCTGCATTTGTGTGTGATCTAGATTACAATCCACATAAACAATAGCTTCTTCTTAATTACGCACTGGATTTATATGAAAATTGATGATTGTTTTTGCAATGCATTCTTTTAGACTGGCACATCATTAAAGTGTCAGTTCATACCAAAACTTAAAAGATATGTTTTAGAGGGACTTTAGAGCTATATATCCATCTGAGTTGTTCTGCTTGGAGATGTCTATTTCTGAAGATATTGGCAGTACAAATGCTGATATGAATATGAATACGATATGAATTGCCCCTTTAAGATTTTTTAGCAAGTCTCACTTTCACGTCATATTGGATGAGTGTGGTATCTGTGCCCCTTGATGTGTGCATGCTCTTCCAGGATTACATGGCTTCCCTAACACATCCCAATAAACATGTGCTCACATGAATGGTGTCTCTAAGGTACTCATAGTGTGTGCTGACCTGCCATCATCACTTGCATTGTGCTTTATGGGACAGGCTCCAAGCCACTGTGATGCTGCCCCCGATAATGAATGGGTATTGGCACTAACGTCACTTAAATTTAATTCAGTTTTTGCTAATTTTTGGACACAGAGAGCATTACAGAATAGTTACACTCAATCCAAATGAAATCTGAATAATACTTTTGCTAAAACAAGCCAGTAAAGGATCTGCTTTCATAAATACATATGGACGCTACAGTTATGCAATTATAGGAGGCTTGAGTAAATCAAATAACTGCCCCATGTAAATGCAGTCGTTGACGTTGCCAGAGAAGTTCGTCGTGAAAAACATGGTGAGACGTGTGATGGGAGGTGAAGTGTACCAAGGGAACCAACCATAAAATCTGTTAACATAAACTAATTAGACTAAATCAAACTGCGAGAAAAGTTCTGAAACTCAATTTTCATAGGTTTGAACAAGATCCGAGCTCAGTCTGGACCAAGCTGTTTGATGGACTGGAAATCATTCTTTCCAACCATTTTAAAAAAGGTTCTCAAAATACACAGAAATGGGAAAGTGCTTCACGGCTGGGCATTGAGTTATAGAGACGTTTAATTTGTCACTTTTAGCCAAGCTGGAGCCATGATCCGTTAAAAATAGCGTTTGCTTTCGAAGCAGTATTTTATGTCACAGTTCAGTGCCGCATACTGTCCGGGGTGCAGCGTGCTTTGTGCCCTGCACCTCCTGGAACAGCCTGCAGGCTCACCCCGACCATGCATTGGATAAATTATGGAAGTTGGGGAAAATGGATGAAGTTCAGTACAGTTCACAAACACAGCTGCGTAAAAATCACAATGTAAAGCCAGCGGTATATTTTTAAAACATGCGTGTCACTGGCTGATTTTAATGAACAGTGAAGGCCAGTGCCCTAGATAAGTTAACAGATCCTCACAAACCCTGGACCTCTGGATTTTTGTGACTCATATGATTTCTAAAAGAAACGGACAGTTAAGGTGATGTTTAACAGTGACTAAACTGTTCTCAATCCTTTCCTGGCTACATTAAAAAATTAATAAAGGTTACCTTTCCTGGTGCGATTTAAAACAAATTAAAACAGATACGTAACAGTCCACAGTTTTCAGCTGGCATTTTCAGCAAATGTGAAGTTTTTCATGGGGAAACTTTGTTTTATATAATGTCACATACAGCACTGGATGCTTTTGGTATATTGTCTTTGCCAGGTTAAAAGAAAAAACCCTTTACATGAGTTCAGACTGCAACAGCCCTTTGCTTCAATCTGATTTCTAAATTAGAAGCACTTTATGGTTGGGGATCACTAGCAGCTATCTGAGCAACAATGTACACCAGAAGATTACGTACAGAAATATTCATATCTTCACAGGCTTCATCACTCAAAAGCTGATGTTGAAGATTAGGCCTTTATCCAAAATGTGACAGAAACGTGATCCTGGGGCCTTTGTCTGTATGTGCTCCTGCAATTAGAGCAAATAGTGCTCAAGAATTCATTCTCTCAAGAGTGGGTCCAAACCAAACGATTCCTGATCAGCCCAATCAGTGCCGTTTTTAACTTTTCCAGAGACTGAAAGACTCAGAAATCCATCATGACATTCAATTTCTCTACCAAAGTAAATATGAAATCCTGCCAATACCTACAATAGCAGCTCAGTGGCAGAGACTACATTATACGCATGCACACACACTGTACTGTATATTAGAGTTATAAAGCATTACATGAAATCATCTCTAGCAATTATACACCAAGTAGTGTTCTCAAAAAAAACATGAAATACAAAACTGCTGAACTGTGAAATTTGCAATTCAAACCCAGAACTTGCAGAAATGCAATTAAGGTGAGGGAGAAACTGCACACTGCTTGATATTTTGTAAATCACATAAGCAATAATGTTTCAAGGGTGTGTCTGAATTTTAGATGGATTTTCCCTATATCAATAACTTTAAGACGTTTAAAAATATTGGTGCCAACAAAGTGAATGTGGACATCTGTAATGAATATCAACCTTTTATTGTTAATAGCATAATAAAAAGCAGGATTATGGATACAATTTATCAGGGAACTGAGGTGGTATAGGGGCATCACCACAGCTTCCTGCTGTTTGATTGAGGATTTGAATTCTCAGTCTCCAGCTAGGTGGAGTTGTATGTGGCATGTTTCATCTGTTTTCTCATGGGATTGCTCCTCTCTGTCTCTTCCTGAAGTACACAAGCGTGCAGTTGGCAGGACTGAGATCAACTCTGCACTCTCTCTCTTGAGGTGTGTGCCCTTTGATGACTGGCATCCTGTCCCCTGCCTTTCTCCCTGAGATCCTTAGGATAGGCACCTGGCTCTCCATGACCTGGATTAGAAAAATAGAATTCACATACATTATTCATCCTCATGAGGAAACAGTGTTTTCAACACATATAGGCAAGAGTAACAGTGTAAGGTCGACCAGCGTCCAACGCTCCTGCAACAATTGGGGTTAAGCGTCTTGCTCAAGGGCCCAACAGTGGCATCTCTCTACCAGCCATGGGATCTGCACTCATGACCATCCAGTCACAGATCTACAGCCCTGAGCCACAGAGCCTCACACTGCCCAAGATATAAGAATGTTTTCACCCGTCCTCTTTGTTGCTGCATGGTTTGCATACCATAAAACTGTCAGCCACCATATGTCATGATGTACAGTAACCCAGATACAAGGAAAATATCACAGCTGCCCACATAAGAAAAATGAACTGAAGTTTTTTTTGGCAGTCCCTAATATTCCCAGCTGAAAAGGCAGCAGTAAAGGATGGCTTTCACTCACACCTCGCAAACTGTTTGATGTGTAATTAAAAATCTGGCTACTCGGTGAAACAAAGACAAATGTAGTATGAGGGGTGATGCTGAAGGCAGCCCAGGCCGTCATGGCAGTGTGTCGGTGTAAATACAGCCATAGCAATGCGGTGAGGAATGCCACAATGTGCGCATCGAACTCACGCAAGAGAACACTGGGACATGAAGCCCTAGAGGAAAGCCTCGCAGGAGGAAAAGCCTTTTAATACATCACATACTTATCTGTTTAAACGGCTCAAACACACCCCTCAGTCCACCAGGCCAGGAGTATATGACCGAATGCATTTCATGAAGCAAAGCTTAGCTGAACACGCCCGACACACAAAATAAAAATATCCAGCACAACCTGTTTCCTTCACAGCAACAGTGAACCTGATAATGGTGGTGAAGCTCCTGCTTTCACACAGCAGCCACGAGGTGCAACAGGTCCTTACTTGCTACTACAAGCTTCTTAGTGGGAGCCCAACAAAATATTACATTGAATGTATCACAGTCTCCAGGTGGGTTGCATTGTTGCCTCATACCTTGTAGGGTTGGGAGTTTGAATTACTGCTCGGTGTCTCTGCAGTTTTCCTGTTCTTCCTCTGTTGTTAGAGTTGCCTGCCAGAGTCCAGATACAGGCGCTTTGGCTATTCAGCGTCTCTACATTAGACCTTATTTATTTTTTTTATAAATGCCATCTTTCCTAATACATTTTTCACATGCAAGTGGGTGGTTACATGTAATATTAAAGCACAGGTAACCACCAGCTGACAATATTTGTCTGATTAGTCTTCATCATCATGAAGATGAAAGACACCCAGGAATAATCAGAGCCTGTATCAATGAACTGTGCAATGAACGGGATGCTGCTTCTGATACCTGACCCCCATCCCTTATGATTCTAGAAGGCAAGTTTATTGAAAGGCGAAAGGTGAATAATGAATTTATTTGCTTGGTTATTACAAATGTGGGCCTTTCGATTACAGAATGCACCATGCCAATTTGATTCTAATGAAGTGTAATTTTAATGAAGGATTCGAGAGGGAAGACTTTAGAGGCTGAGAAAAAAGTTCACGAAAAAGTGCCTACAAACCACACTGATCCCATGTCAGCTGTACCTGCATTATTTCTTTTATCTGTTTCAATGTCCCTGGTGAGGTCTGTAAAACTGACTGAGTTAATTGGTATAATCACATCAATAACTATAAAGGCTAAAAATAGTTATATATGTTATATAAACGCTCAGTATGTTGAAAAGAATTATTGGTAACACTTTACTTAAAGCCTTCATCTACAATGCATTATAGATACCCTTATAATGCATTATAATGGTCGGTATAAGAATTAATAAAGCATTGCAGCCAGGGGCGTAGCACCAAATTCTGGGCCCTATGCACAAGCAGTGGCCATGGGCCCCCGTAAGCTCGAGGTTCACAACTACCTACAACCTCAGGGGCCCACCCCCCACTTGGGGCCCTGGTAATTTAGTCCCACTTTTCACCCAACTACGACGCCCCTGATTGCAGCATCTTCTATTGATAGTCATAAGGCATTATGGTGTTGATTATAATACTCCATAAGCTCCAGTGAAGCTCTTATCTATAATAAGTAAGTGTAACTAAGTATAAGTATAACTAATTAAGGATGCTTTGTACTGCATTATGGCGTTATCTATAGTGCATTATAGATGAGAGTTTCATAAAGCATTCATAATACAGGTCTGCAAAAATGTTTTTCGGTTGCATGGGATATTTTTGGTAAATTTCATGATTTCATGAGAGCTGAATCCAAAAATGATCTCCATTTCCCTCCAGGAAGTACAGTTTTTTGCAAAACATGAGGAGTTTACAGTAAAAAAAAATTAAAAATCAATATTTTATTACAATTAACTATGCATAATTTTTCTTATAAGATTCCTTACCTGTCACGATCAGCCCCGCCCTGCCTGTCTGTTTCCCGGTGTTTCCCTCAGGCGGGGCTTAACCAGCCTCACCTGACCCTCATTGTCTTTACCTGATGTAACGATCCCCTCGTTA
>JAODKL010000040.1:24904722-24917137 GCA_026780765.1 Petrocephalus schoutedeni
GAGAAAGAAGAGGCTTTGCTGAATAATGCAGTCGAGATTCAGTAGGAGGTGGATGAAAGTGGTGCGGGGCATGAGTATGGTGGGGGCTGGGAAGGGGGTGCGGCCTTTCAGGCCTTTCAGCAGTACAAGTGGGAGGAGTCGCGAGGGAGCGAGAGTGCCTGCAGTGCGGCCTGCTGGGGGACTAGGCGGCGGCCTGCCCTCGGCTTCCACAACACTCGGCACTTTGTCACTCTGCTCCCACATTGGGCAAAGAAAGTTAAAGGCAGCTTAGTATTCTACACCTTGGGCACGTAACTACATAAAAGCATGAGCCCTTATAGCTGCAGCTTTGGGATAAGTGGATTATTATTCCTTTGCTCAGCCGGCAAAATGCAGACATTTTATGTAGGACTTAGTCTTCCTTTCTAGCCTTAAAGGAGCTGTACCTTCTTCAGCCTTTTGGTGCCGCAGCCGTGCGATTGAATGCCAGCCAGGTGACTCGCACACCCATGGGGTCACCCGGGGTTCATCCGTGCCGTGTGTTCTTGTTTGCGCGTTGTCGGGGCTGCCGTCTAGTCCCACTGATTAAATGCGTAGACTCATGTCGAAGAGCTCCCGCGAGCGAGGTGTCCCGCACATTAACCTCAGCTGCCATGCCGTCAGTCCGCTGGGGATCGAACACAGGCCAGCCTCAAGAGCTCATTGGCAACCATAAGGTTGGGAGGCAGGACTGAGGGAGCGAGATACTTCGCCATGTTCTCTGTGCTCTTCCCAAATGTGAGACAATTGTTTTTTTTGGTATTATTAATTCCAGGTCTGCAGTGTTAGCCTACCAAATGAGGCTTGAGAATGACAGCTCTCTTTTAAGCTGGTATCAAGAAATGACAGTCGGAAGAGAAACACAAAGGCCGGATTTTAAGTCCCCCAACGTCTATGCGGTATCATCCAGACCTTGAAAACTGTTGTTTGTCCACCACCAAAATATATAAAAGAAATTGAAATTAGTTTTGTTCTTCGTGTTTTTTTCAGGTATTCATCCATTGTTTGAATTACCAGTGTCTAAAGTATCATAACGTAATAATTAAATACCTTTGGTCCAAACTGAGTTCAGCCTTTGTGTTAATGGAACACTGGAATTTATGTTATTCAAAAAAGATTACAGTGACAGCCAGATGGCGTTTCTGAAATCCCAAGGTATGTCTGTGCTAAAATAACAAAATAAATAATTCAGCAGAATGCATATTTAATCCGCTTGTCATTCCAAGTGCACAAAGCCAAATGAATTGGTTGAACATGGCTGAAATTAGTCGCTGACAACTGTGAATGAAGCAAAGAATTTGCTTTTTTAATCTGAAATATGACTGTTTTCAGACTGTGGCTTTTTTCTATGTTGTTGCCCCAAAATTGTATCATTATATGTGAAAACTTATATTTATTTAATTTGTCATCACCTGAATGAGTTTCAGTGACTTTGTTTAATCTTGAGTCTTAGTGCTTGGGCATTTTTCATATCTTACTCTGGGACAAAATCATATTACTTTCATTGCGCAGCCACTATATTATACGCACAGTTTGTTTGAACAGGTCTAATTTGTTAGGACCCATGGACTATGATTAGGTTCTTGCCATGCTGTCTTCCTCTCAGTTGTGAAAACTTACAAATGAATGACATGCTGCAGGAGACATTTCCCTGCAGTATTTCGGATTCTTTCCCTCTCCTATTCTCAGACTGGCTCAGGGCGTTATTGAGTAGTACAGTATGGCTGCAGGGTACCTTCAGAATAACGACCTCTCATTTTTCTGCTTTACCGTTTCCATGGGAATTAGAACCAACCATACTCACATTACTTCTTAGAATGAAAGGGACGTTATTAGGAAGCTCTAAAAATGACATTGCATGCTTGTCCACATGTGAGACGGTGAATTTGTTTGTAATTGGTGGTGGCTTGCTTAATTAGGGGAATCATGTTGCATGGTGAACAGTTCTTCCCGAGAGGTCCTGCAGTGGTAACCTGTAAATCTTTAGCTGCGAAAAATAAAGACACAAAAGAAGGAAACATGTCCACCGAAGGGGTCTTTTGCTCTATTTTCACAAAATGAAACCCAAGGTTATGACTGCCATTCATGATCATACATGTCTTGTGGCAAATTACACCTAATCAGAATCAGAGTGGGATAGTATTGATTCTACCCAAGAGGTATTACGTGTCAATCAATACTGATTTGGTAATTGCAGGTTGTCAGTTGGGTACTAATTTGTCTCTTTTCTGAGCCATTCCTTTGTCTTGAAGGAGCAGGTGTATAAATATCTATGTATAGGGGGAGGTGTCCCAGGAGACGCTGAGGCCAAGAGGGAGGGCTGCATTGACTCGTGGGCGCCAGATTCTCCCCTTTGCCTCCTTTGTGATACACATTCATTATGGTTTTTATTCTGTTGAATAAGAATAGAATAGGATTTTAGTTGTTTTTCATGACTGGAATCTTATCCAGATTTTCCAGTGATAATCTGTTGTCTGAGCTATAAGCCTCCCTTGGTAACATTCCAGAATTCTGTCATATTCCTTATTGCCCATACTTGAGACATTTTACAACAGCTCAAATGCCACAGTATAAGATCCAAGCCCAAGTTAATGCAATGCTATGGATGCTTCACTTATGCTTAACTTTATCAGAAGGACACTCAAAAAAACTATACAACTTTGAATGGGCTTAGTGGGAAAAAGATAACGATTTGACAGTTAACTTGCTGACATCTGATGAAGTCAAATGTTTTTGCTCCAGTTCAACATTTACACCACTGTATTTTAAGTTCCATAAAAAAAATTTCTAAGAAATAAAATACTTTGTCAGGAAGACAAAGGCAATTAGGTTTAAAAATCTGTCATTTTTAATTCTTTCTTGGGCACGATGTTTTAAACTGTACCAGCTTCAAGCGGTTAAAAAAATCCTTGAGCCTTTCAGTAAGATATCTGAATCGTCATTGTTGCTAGCATGTGCTAGCGGCCACTTTGTGGCAGCAGCCAAGGCTCCAGCCACGGCAACCAAGAGCAGTAGCCTCCACAGTCTTCGCTACTTCCCTTTCGGGCTGACATTCTTTTTTTGACAATAACAAGTACTCACCATGCAATCATTATGGAGGCTACCGAGAACGCGGAGAGGCACTGACAACCGGCAGCCAGCCGTGCTCTGGAAATGTGGAGGTGTCACCAGCAGTCTAATGGGGACCCGAACAAAGGCCAGTCAGCCGCCACTGACTCTCCCGTTGCTGCTCTGATGCATGGCTGCATGTGCTGATTTCCCCAGTATGTCATGTGATGGGACAGTCCTGTATTATCACGCCAGTCTGGAAAGGGAAGGCACCTTTGGCAGGAATAACTGTAAACCTCGCTCCTGTACTGCAAGTGGCATCATCTTGTTTTTAACCTGGACACGTTGGTTCAACTTGGGACCAATGGGAGCCCGTCAGGCGAGGACAGGGGGCTGACCTGAACTGCCAATGTCAATGATTTCTGTTTCCAGCTGATGACAGATATCAGTCAGAGGAGCATGGAATTTGTCATATTATTAATGCTAACAACATTAATTGACATCAAAAATACAAATCTGCTGTTAGAGTCATATCTAATTAAGCTACTACCTAAGAAAATTTAAAGCAATTACTTTATTAAATATTCCTCTTACCAGAAGCACTATGTAATGAACTTATGGCAAGATTTATTTGATGAAAATGACTCACAAAACCATAATTTCTCAGCAGAAATAATTTTAATTACAGGATGAATATTTTATATACCCTCAAAATTTCATAATAATTCTCATGGTAAATGTTATGTTAAATGAAGACATATGGGGTCTTTAGGAAGCTGTTTTAACAAGCAAGAAATTAGAATGTAATATTAGATACTAGATACTATGATACTAGAATATCAGTTGAGTTGATGTATTGTTTATGCTGTTAAGGTATTTTTTGGGGGGGTGGTCTTTTTAATTAGTAATGACATTTGAAAAGGAGTATTTGCTTTGTTGAAAGGGCCTGAAGACTTAAGACTTTTCCTTTCCAGTATATTCTGACTAACTGGCGTAGCTGACACTACAAACTATTCATCCGAGTTTCAACCTTAATGTGGACTTTTTTATGACTGGCAACTGTCTATTCCCTTATGATAATGAAATTATGACCCCCACAGCATTGTGTCAATGGCCTGAGACCCACCAAGCTAATAATTCAAAAATGTTTTTCTCTGTGGTTTTGTTTGCATCACAGTAGAACCTTTAACGCCCAATAAAGTGTTTCTCTCTATTGCATAATAAAATGAATTTCGGTCTCAATAAAATGAGTCATAAGGGTAACCTTTTCTCTAGCAGTGCCAAACCTCTACACCCCCAACCCCAACCTTGCTAAGATACTACAGTCTCCCTGAAAAGCAGGACACTTCCTCTCAGTAATATTTATAAACGGAGAAAAGATCTGGCAGGTATGTTGTGTAATCGTACAACATGGTGTAATGTTTTTCACAGATTTTTTTTTCTGCAACATGAAGGATCCTTATTATTTAGTGATATTTTGGATGTGTCATTTGACACACTTTCTGTTTTGCGTTGTTCATTGTGTACCATTTCATTAGTGATGAAACATTGACTTAAGTGTTTGCCATCCATAAAGTTTCCAAGATTCCTAGAATCCAGAAGAACTGTTTCCAAATTTCCAAGCCTCTGATGCACTGACATAATCACAGCTGTCAGAAGGTACCACAGCCAGGCTGAGTCTCTGCAGGATTGTGCCATGGCCATGCACATCAATGTCGACAACATCCCTGGTCTAACTGTGTAATTAATACCATTGTGTGTAGAGATTAATCCCAGGTTTTACAGGGGGTGAATCACCTTCCCTCTGTGAATGACATGCACATGTAGCTCCAAGGGAGAGGGCCTGGATCCTCATAGACTGCGGCCGAACCAGACTGGCCTCTCAGCTGGAAACTTGGCCCGGGGCCCCTGAAATAAAAGACGTCTGTGTGATTTATACTGTTTTCCTTACGGCATGAGGGTTGTGAAATGTTGCAGCGCTGGTGGGGCCTGGGGAGGCCAGATCTCAGACGTGCTTCACCTGTGCCTCCCGGCAAACTCCACACTGAGATGAACTTCCACTCTGTCCAGACCTGAGCCTCACCTCGGACAAAGGGACACCTGCAGATAACACAGCTCAGCGTTCTGAAATGACTTGACAGGATGTGTAGAGGAAAAATCCAATATAGTCACACAATTGTTTACGAGACACAGTCAGCATAACCACTTCTTATAGTGATTGGATGCTCATTTGCACATTGTTGATGTTTTCAAAAGATTAAAAAAAAAAACATTTTATCAATCAAGCTATTAGCATCTTTACGTTCATTTCCACCCTTGGATCCTGGGATGTTATTTACAAGCAGATATTGATCAAGTCTGGAGCTCAGTTCAAACTAATCAGGAGACTATTAAATATTTAATGGAATCTGGCTGCGATGGTTGGAGGCATTCTGACGAGCAGATTGGACTCCATGCCACACCTGGGGCTTGTTTCAGTTCGTGCCAAAAAGCTTCAATATCGTTGGAATGTTTCATAATAGTTGGCCTGGCTTTCTCACGCATGCCCGAATAAGTAATAACAAGGATAATGTTTTTTTGCAGCAAAGTTTTAACAGGTGGAATAAATAAATGATGAGAGACAACACCAGCGAAAATGATATTTGAATTGATCTTTGTTTAAATGAGCACAAAACAAAACTTTGTGCCACCCAGGACAGAGTGCTGCAGTGTCTGAGGAATCCAGTCCCACCTAGGACGGTGTGCTGCAGTGCCTGAAAAATCCAGTCCCACCCAGGACTGTGTGCTGCAGTGCCTGAGGAATCCAGTCCCACCTAGGACTGTGTGCTGCAGTGCCTGAGGAATCCAGTCCCACCCAGGACGGAGTGCTGCAATGCCTTTGGAATCCAGTCCCACCGAGGACAGAGTGCTCCAGTGCCTGAGGAATCCAGTCTCACCTAGGATGGAGTGCTGCAGTGCCTTTGGGATCAAGTCCCACCCAGGACAGAGTTCTGCAGTGCCTGAGGAATCCAGTCCCACCTAGGACGGTGTGCTGCAGTGCCCGAAAAATCCAGTCCCACCCAGGACTGTGTGCTGCAGTGCCTGAGGAATCCAGTCCCACCCAGGACTGTGTGCTGCAGTGCCTGAGGAATCCAGTCCCACCTAGGACTGTGTGCTGCAGTGCCTGAGGAATCCAGTCCCACCCAGGACGGAGTGCTGCAGTGTCTGAGGAATCCAGTCCCACCCAGGACGGAGGGCTGCAGTGTCTGAGGAATCCAGTCCCACCCAGGTTACAGCTCAACAGGTTTCTATACAGCCTCAGAAAATGTTTTCGTGACTTCAGTTTCCCCCAGACAAAGGGCTGAATGATAATAATCTTCCTTGAGTTTCCCGTGAGAGGGAGTTTTGTTTTTAAGACTTGCAGGTGTCTGACATTTTGCTTTTTTCCCCCCGTTAACGCTTCCTTCTCGCTTTCTCTACTCTGCATCAACACACCTGTTCAGGCCCACCTCAGCGTGACAATGTAAGCTACACCAGTTAATAATTACCTTTTGTGTACTTCAAAGGAGCTTCAGCCCGTCCCGCACCTCTGCGAGTGGAGCTCAGGTTCTATGGCAGTGCATGGGGCACAATGAGGGGGTTATGTGTCTTTAGGGATGACAATGGGTTGAAGGTCACTCGAGAAGCAGCCACATCACACGTCCTTAGACAGCTGTTTAAATCATGACTAATTATTACGTAATTTATCAACACTGTGCCATCTGGTTTAAACAACCAAAAGAGCCAGTAGATTATATGAAGTGTGACTGAAGTCCTGTCTTGAATTCAGTCCAATCCATTGTCCATAGGTATGTCTCATATTGTGCGAAATATTTCCACTTGTCTAAGAGCCGAAACCATCTCATTTTCTCTTCTGAAATTTCTGTATATCATCGTAATCAGAACATGATCATAATCAGTGAAATGCCATTCATGGCTTATCAGCCACAGCTTAGAGTCAAGCATCCACAACATCATCTTCCAACCATGTATGCAGTTGAGTCTGAAGGGCATCACAGGAATCATGGGACACGTGGCAAGACGGGCCACTCCCTGGATGTGTTGCCAGTCCATCACAGAGGACACACAATGCAGGCAATGTGGAGGGACCACTTTGACTAACAGTGTCTAAGTCCGCAGCAGGAAGAAACCAGAGTATCCAGAGGAACCCCATACAAACACAGGGGGAACCACACACACACCGAACCATGGGCAGGCTTCAAAGCCCCAGCACAGGAGATGAGGCGACATGTAAACCAGGGAGCCATTGTGCCACTACAGAGACGGAAATGGATTGTATTCAAATATAAAGTGTGCACATGACAGTATTGTAATTACATGGTACAATAAAACAAATTTACTTGCTGGGAACTGTATATATTCTCCTAGGACATTAATATGCATTATGCATGAAAAATCTCAAACTCTAGTAGCCTGTCAGTGTGGAAACAGAGTAGAGCTTTAGACAAATATTACACATTGAACCGGCCAATCTCCTCCCTTACCCAGTACCACCCTGCTTCTGTAGATCTGTGTGGACTCTCTGAATGAAATATGACCGTGTATAACTGAGCAGAAACGGAAGCTATTCTCATCGCGACACGGTGCAGTCCATCAGCAGTCTCTGCACGTTCAAGTCAGGATGGAATTTATAGGGTAAATTATCATAAATTATCATAAGACAAGCTAATGACTGGCCACCCCCCCACCCCAAGGGAAAAAAACAGGAGAATAAATCCCTTTCCTGGGTGCCTGATCTAACTGAGGTGCTCCTACCTCTCTCCCCATCTCATCCTAGTGAGTGCAGGGCCCTTGCATGGTGCTGTACTGTATGACTTGACCATGTTGGCCTCACCAGGTGGCAGAAGTGACGGGGACCAGGTTGTGTTTGCCCAAGGAGCACAGAGATGCACCTTCCTGCTTCCCGCCTTAATAGCATGACAGTGCAATGTCCCGTTTACCCGCCAGGTCTCAGGTGCTTTGGGCTCCTTCCAGCCTCTGCGTGCCTATGGGTCAGCACATGTGCTACAGAATGGTTAGAAGCCAATGGGGCTGATAAACCCTGAGGTGAAGATTAGTGAATGACTGTTGGTTTTTATGGTATAGCCAGGGATTAAGCCAAGGATTTGATATTATTTGATATAATTTCGATATTATTTGACCAGTTTGAACAGTCCCCCTCGTCCTGAATAATTTGCTGGATGTGTGACTTGTGTGCCTACCAATTTCACCACACAGGGACTCAGAGCATGATTCCACAGTGCCAAGTCAATGCTGCAGCTCGAGACGGGGGCGGGGGCACGTTGTGCCGTCAGTGTGTGGTCCACATATTTATGGGCCCGCCTCTGCGTCTACTCAGAGGTGGTATGGCAGTGTGAGCAGAAGGCCCGCTGGTGCCAGTGAACACACTGGATTTTTCTCAGCGTCATTGGCATGGCCCGGACCACACAAAGCGGGTTTCTCAGGCAGGGGGTTTGGGGGGGGGGGGGTGCTGGAAAATGTGCTACGCAGTTGAGATGTTTCGGTGCACTTAACAAATTTCTGAGACAGGGTTCAATGCTGATATTCATGTGTGCGTTGTGGCACGGTCCTCAGCAGACACCCAGAATTTATTTATGTGCAAAGCCCCTCAAATATTTCAGGTTAAATCTTCCCATGCATGCTAGGCTGTATGAGGAGTCTGTATTACAACAACATGGTATTTAAAGAGATGGATTTGGTTTGCTATCACTGTGGTTGATCTCCCCATTTGTTCTCATTAAAATGAAACAGAAAAGTTGGACAAAATACATGATGACATTTTTTCAAAAATGGGAGCTGAGATCTCTTTTTAAGTGCAGGCATTTTAGCACCATCATCTTTAGGTGTTTAAATTTTATTCAGAATGATGAGAATAATAATTATTCATTGTGCCTGGCAAACAATAAAAGAATATCAGTGCACCTGATTAGCAGCAGTAAGACCTGACACATGAATAGCGTTTAAACTAGATAAAATCTTATCATACTTGTCTGGCTTAATTTCTACCCTTCCTTCTTCCTTCTTCTATCTAGTTCCCAGGAGCAGCATTTTATGCATGCTGTTTGAGGACTTAATAAGAGCTGTTTTAAGACATTTACACCATGATGAAGAAGAACCGTATACATAAATTTAGCAGGCGTCCACATTGGCTTATTTTCACTGAAGCGTTTCGGAAAAGCCCCGGTGAGTCAAACACGGTTATGTGTTCTTTACTAAAAGTGCGTATAGCCGCTGCTTTTCCACGCTCGATCTGACTAGGGCCGTTACGGCATCGGGCCCAGAGTGTTGGCCAGTTAAAGAACTTCAAGTGCAAATGGCGAGATCTGTGTGCAAGGCCTGCAGCGGAGAGGGAGCCACACATTAGCACACATTAGGCCTATGCTTTATTATTCATTTGTGTGTTAGGGCTAGTGTTTACAAAAGACTCCTTTTACCTCAAAGCAAACAGGTGAATGTAAAAAGCTGCGCTTATCAATAAGTGGCCTGATATACATCTCATGGTCAACCATCGAGTTCCAGCTTGTCCATAGTGGTGCGGCACCTGAATCCAGGTTCTTTCACCTGTCTCGGGGGTGGGTGCCCCCTGCCCCTCCCCGTCTCCCTTGACTGCCTGGAATTGATGATGGTCTGGCTTAACTGTGACGTGAGTGGTAGCTGTTATTCAGAGACCTGCTGCGGGGGCATCTAAGAAAGTGCTTCCTGATGGAGCTGCATCCATTTGCACGAGTCCATTAGATGAGGACAGCAGCAAAGCCCCACGTGTGCAAATTTTCACAGGATGCTCGCTAAATGACTGGGTAATGGAATAATTCCTCGTCCGGGCAGAGCTGTCGATGTTGGGCGGGCAAAGGCAGTCGATTAAGAAGGGCTGGGATACTTTTTTCTTGTGCCTCTTCACTGCTGATGAGATAATTATGCACAGTATTAGCCTTGTTTTAAGGGCCAGCCCTGGAGGATCTGTTCTTTTAATCCCTGAAAGTACGACTCTTAGCAGCTGAAGGTGTGGCAGATGTTTTTGTATTGATATAGATCATGCAACATTTTATCACTGCAATGCGCATTGTGGGTTATGCATCGTCCACATTTAAGGCTGATAGCACATGGTCTCCAATGGGTATCGCTAAGCGGCTGAGTTATCGTTTGTGGATTAAGTCTTTTATGTCTTACAGTTGCTCCATTATGCAGGAGCTTTAGCCACAATGCTTTCCATATCTGAATCCCATTAAGGCTATGGCTGCCTTCGTCCCTTTTTAGCCGGTTAACATGCACTTTGGCAGTAATGTTGCTAAGGCAGATCTAGTAACTCATCAGGCTAGTTGCAGTTGCCACTTAGGCGCTGTGCTGTGTTGGACAGACTAAAGAGCTCAGCCCTAGCATTCCTGTGGGGACGGTCAGCCTGTCTGCGGCGACTGGAATGTCTGTCTCATGACGGTACTGACTGCAGGATGCCTTCTGACTGTCATGCGTCAGGAACTCAGCGGGAAAGCAGAAGAAAATCTAAGATCCCTTCCAAAAAGATTAAAACCTTTTAATGAACAATATATATCAAATCACTATCTTGTCCACAGAATAAGGAAAAACAGTAAGAGGAACCTGCTTTTTCTTAAAGCATCGCATTATAGCATGAAATGAAATTGAAACATTGCAAAACATACTCCACTTGTTTCATCAGATTTTGTGTGCCTGGCAGCAGTATGCCGCATGACGATTAATCACCTTTCACCTTTCACGTTAGCTGGTCTGGCCTCATCCCTACCATTCCCAGCCTTGAGCCAGACCATATTTTAAATAATCACAGATGGGGCCAGGGTATACATTTATTTAAATTCATGTAAATATATGTAAAGCACACTGCAATTACTTTTCAAATTATGAATACCTATTTTCAGATTGAGGAAAGTCACTGACATATTGTAATTCGTACTTACACATCTCTGAGGTTCAGGGTGCCTCTGTGCCCATAACTGTGGCATGACTTAAGCCCCAATGTCAAATTGAACTTTCTTGATTGAAATATAGTAATAGCGGGTCTTCAAGTTTATGGCATTTTACATGACAAACATTTACATGAGTCACCAGTGCCGAGTCACTAATGTATCCATACCTGCCAGATACATCCAGGAAACGTGCTAATGCTCTGCCTAGGTCAGAGGTCACAGGGTTAGTTATTGAATAAACTGCTGTTACTCTGTGCCCTTCTTGCTGTTATACTGTATTTTTTAAAACATAATTACAGGTTATTAGTTTTAAAATCGCATCAGAAAATCTGGAGAGGAGGGAAAACCAGGACCTTTCTCAATTACCCATTTATTTTGACAATAATACCAACATATTTTTAAAAGTATTGCTGGAACAAAAGATTTTTAAGTGTGACCGTAAATGACACTTCATTGATCCCAATAGGGAAGTTCCCATCTTGCTCTAACACATGCAAAGGCGAGAGCAAGCTTGGCCATGAAGGGCAGCCACCCACAGCCACACCCACAGAGCTGGGGGTTAAGGGCCTTGCTCAAGGGTCCATGGATATGTGACTGTTTTGCCAAAGCAGAGTTCGAACCAGCGCACTTCCAATCTTAGCCCACTGAGTCACTGTATTTATTCACCTTTATACCCTTTAGACGGTCCACAAAAAATAAATCTTTCAACAATATTTGATCTTTTAAATCCCAAAAGTGATAAGAGATTCTTCACTAAACTGTTATTTGAAACCCTTGCTAAGGGGAGAAAATGCTATATTGGAATATTGCTGCTATGTGTACAGCCTGATGTTTTTCACAGCCTTTGACATGGATGGATAAAAGATTGAAAAAAAACCAGCATGGGCTCGACAATCCATCTCGGATAAATGCATCGCAGGATTCAACATAACTTGGGGTCCTCCAGGGTTTTTTAATCAGTCCAAACTGAAGCCAAACAGAGCCCCAGAATGACGCTTAGCACTCCATAAATCAGTGTTTAAACAGCTACAGCCAGCCTAGCAGAAACCCACCAAAACCCCGACGCCCCACCCAGTTTAGACTAACAAAAATGGGCCTGAAGCCACAAGCAGAATCTTCCTTAGGGGTGGGGGTTGGGGCTGGAACCCCATACTCATTTTGCACCTTGATCATGACTTCCTTCTCTTCCATCTCAGGGTGAGTAGCAGCACTCACCCCTGCTTTCCAACCCCCCGCCAGTTTTGCGGTTCCCACATAGAGGGGGCGGGGTTTCTGTAGTGGGGTAAGACTCTGCTGCAGGCTCTTCAGGTGTGTACACACGCTGACGGCAAGCCAAATTTGTCAAGTTGGTTGTCAGCCCCCTCCTGGATCAT
>JAODKL010000040.1:24923444-24956473 GCA_026780765.1 Petrocephalus schoutedeni
CGGGATAGGCTCCGGACCCCCCGCGACCCTGTACAGGATAAGCGGGTTGGAAGATGGATGGATGGATGGATGGATGGGGGGTCACGGCAGGATTTCAGTGTGTATGTTACCATACAATGTAATTCATATTGAAATATTACAATGTTCAATTCAATTCAATTTATTTTTGTATAGCGCCCTTCACAACAGAGTTGTCCCAGGGCACTTTACATGGGTGTGTTTGAATACATTGCTATATGCAACGTATTCAGTGTTATTCAATGTTAAAATTGCATTTTAATATGCAATGCTAAAGTTGCGCTTACACTCTATATATGAGTTATATCTTAATTTTACTTGCTTATATTCAAAGTCTAATTGCTATTCTGCACCATGTTTTCAACAAATTTTATGAACTGAATATAAAAAAGGTTGTGAATATATAATTTTGTTGTGTGTTTTGGGCTGTAGGTCAAGGGAAGTTAGTATTTTGAAAGGCGCATTCTATGTATACGTGCTGTCTATATCTTGTTGGGAAATACCATAACGTTATGTTATAGCAAAGTCAATTATAATATGAATGTATAGATTAAGTGTAATACATTTTATGTAGAACTGGGCACTTATTTATACTCTGTGTGATTTTGTAAATGGGGAGTGCTCATTTTCCGGTCAATACTTAATCTTGTATAAGCCCACATGGACATCACCATGTTTAAAAGAGACATCATGTAATGGCCATTTGAAGGTATTCCAGCTCCTTAATGGTGGTATAATGCAATCACTTCCACATTAAACCACTGCAGCTGTTTTCATTTTTCAAATGTAACTAAATTTGTGACCCTTCAAATTAATTAATGTATTTATCATAATCGATATATATCATAGAAGAATGAATATTATATGCAACACAATCATTTTATTTTCTGTACAGTTTTTCGCACATAAAAGGACAATATATTTATGACACAAATAATCAAGACCTTTAAGGACATTAAATGCAGTTAATTGAAAATGGCGGTGCTCAAGAAATAAAGAAAGCTTTGTTCTGTTGACATTACATCCTAACATATTGTGATAATTCACCAGGATTTAATTACCTTATAACGCAGATTTATTAATTAAAGAGAATACATTTGGATACACAGGTTGATTTATAATGTCTTATTCAATTTCCTGATGTATTACCATGTGTCAGTGACACCTCTGATGTTAGAGGATGGTGTCATTTATTCACACATTTCCAACGCTTCATTTGCAGAACTGAATATATGATAACCATTACCCAACACAATATTACTTCACATTACATTCAATTACCTAGCCTTTGTAGCCCAATTCTTAAAAAGAGCTCTTCAATAGGAGGCCTCACATTGAATGAAATATTAGTCCTGTAGCAGCACTCATATGCAGAATTGGGAGGTGGCTTGCTGGAGCTCGGGGTGGCATGGTGGTGCAGTGGTTAGCACTGCTCCTTCACACCTCTGGAACCAGGGTTCAAGTCTCTGCCCAGGTTCCCTGTGTGTGGTATTTGCATGTTCTCTCCATGTTGGTGTGGATTTTATCCCACAGTCCAAAAACATGCAGAGGCTAATTGGAGGTGTGAGTGTGCCCTATGATGACCCCCCCCCCCCACGTCCTGGGTTGTTCCCCGCCTCGTTCCTGTAGTTTCCCAGATAGGCTCCAGACCCCCCATGACCCAGAAGGATAAGCAGTTTCCTCATCAGAAAATGGATGGATGGAATTAATCCCAGCTGCACATAATGCTGAGATCAGTTACATTACACAATACAACATGGCCTGCACCCAGGTGCCTGTGTGGTTTCTAAGCTGCAGCTTTCTAGATAATCCTTAATATGATTCCACTTTTAGGTATGGTATATACAAGTGTACTTAAGAATCACTTGAATAACAAACACAAAGACATTTCTGTAGCCATGCCCTCTGTCCGAATTATTGAATGTGGGTGTTTGTGCTACATTGTTAATATTCCAAAGGGATACAAAGATCTATTGATTATCATATACTTTCATCAATGTATTACAATCAGTAACTAAGTCAAAATGTAGAAAACAGAGAAGTGCTGACGCGCGATTTCCCCTTGACATCGCCGTCGCTCGGCCTCCCCAAGTGACTCTCCTCCGATCCCCTCGGATCACCACTAGCTGTCTTGGATCGCTGGTTTGTGACAGCTGCAGATGTTGGATCTTTCCTGGTAATAATGCCAATCTGTAGAAGTCCCAAGGCTATTATTCTAGTGAACCTGAAAGTATTTTCATGCACATGCTTTGCTCCTTTGGCAGCCAGTCAGAAGCAGAAATCAACAGTACATCCAAATACACAGTGAAATCCCCCCCCCGAGGCTGAGAGGTCTGCAGGGCCTGTCCGCTGCCCCAAATCAAGCCACTTTTGTTACAGTTTCATTTCAAGAGGGATCTGCAGTCTGTTATGTTTGCTCATGTTTACATTACCACTCATGAATGATTTGTATCTATCAACTGTACATATGGATAAAAAATAATTAAGAAACGTATGGATGAATGATTTTTCAGTTTCAGGGGATTTAACTTCGATGGCTTAGTCTTAATACATTAAAAGATGATATACTTTGAGCTGATAATAATTGCTAAGCTGTTGTTCCTGCTCAGTAACCCAAGCAGTCTGGAGTCAGAATCCCCTAAACAACTAATTACAGCATCCAAATGCATGAATGATAAATGTCCCTTCAAAGTAATGTATTTTTTGTGCAATAATAGAAAAGTTTACAGTTTTGTTAACAGCAACACTCACTCTGAATATTGCAGGGATTATGTTTACCGTCTTTGATGAATTTAGAGGCCTTATTTTGAAATGGAAACGACAATGACAAAGAAATCCTGAACATTTGACATCTGTCCTTTTAATTAACCATGAAATCCTCACATATGATGAGAACAATATACGTATTCTTTAATACAACAGACTTCCCCAAGTCCACGTCCACAAGGTAGAATAATCAGGATCTCTCCCAATAAGGTCAATAACATTTACAGCTGACCCCCTCTCCTTTGTTTAAGCTGACATGCTTTTCAAGGTTACACAGATGCTGACAGTTCAAGTATACTGAGTTTTGGCAAAAAAAGAAGCATGTATTTTTTTTGCATCAAATGAGTCCATGTCTTGTTGATTGAAGTTTATAGTGTGAGGTCAGGGGGCTCAGCTACTGGCTTGGTGTGCCCAGTGGGGTCCAATAAATCAAAATAGGGCAATAAATTTTGGGTGCCAGGATGCGGCCGCGCCTTCCCGTTTCATCCCCAGGTATTCCGGGGCTCAAGGTCGCTGCTTGTCTTGATCCTGTCTAAGAGGGAGGCAGCAGCACGCAGGCAGTGTCTTCATTCTGGATGGGGAACACACATTGTGGGGGATATTTCCTACTTCATTCTTTGATTTAAAGACTATTAGTTACAGAAAACAATTTCTTTACTGAACAGAGGAGATAGTGGCCCAAGGCCTTTAGTGTGATCCAGAGGAATGTCTTGAAACTGCATACTTGAAAATCACTCAATATTATGGCTTCTAAGTACAAAGCCTGGAATTATGTGTAAGGTGAGAAATGAGCTGCTGGTACCTGAGGACAGGTTAATGTTGGTGAATTTCTGCTGACCACACAACACATTACCCACTTGTGGAACTTGTGGCATGATCCAAGAGTGCAAATTTCACAAAATAAAAACATTGCAATGTGGAGCTGCAGCATAAATTGATGAAAGACTTGCTCATTCCGCCTCTCTCATTATTAGAACTGCATTTCAGCCATATTGTCATTCTTGGAGTTACTGCGGTAGTGGAGAAACAGTCAGTGCCTCGAGATGGTGCCATTGGTCGACTACGCAAATTCGGATATTAAGATAATTTAAAATCAAGCATTTCTTGCTGCTTCAGTTTCTCCTTACCAGGAACAGCAAAACGCTGAATCCAAACATGTATCTCAGATTTCACTGCTGTAATAGTCCTTCAGTAGTCTCTGTCAGTGTGGAATTTAGGAGCATTTTTTCCATACTCAGCACTGGTGTGACATAGCTTGCCCTTTTTCCTAGGTTAATGACTGTATCACCGAACAGTGATTGAAACAATAAAGTAGAACAGCTTGCTAAGAAAAAGGACTTGCCCCCCAAGTAAAGACCTGTCTCCCCAGTTCAAAGAATGAATCGATCTCTTGTGGTGACCCATGGTGGCGTCCTTGGTGTCGTAGCAGACTCGAGTGCAATCAGAATCAGCTTTATTAGCCAAACATGCGTACATACAAAAGAAACAAAAAACTGAAAAAACTAAACTAAACTAAAACAAGAATTAAGGTGCAAGGGACAAGGATACCATTATATGAGAAAAACATAACAACATGTTATGTATTATAAATAAATATAGCACAGGGTTGCAATAGAATAGAGTGCAGTTCAGGGATTGCAGTTCAGACTGCTTGGGGAAGAAGCTGTTCTTGTGTCTTGATGTGATGGTTCTGATAGACTGGAGCTACATCCCTCCGGGGAGAACTTTGAAGAGTTCATGGCAGGGTTGGCAATGATCCTGCCGGTTTGCTCCACTTGATAATGGATAATTTTAATGCCTACGATTCATCCTACATTCAGCAAGACATAGATGGCCTATTTTTAAGAATTCCATGGATAGAAACCTCTACGAAATGCTTGTCCGGACGTAAAGATCACAAACTGCAAAAATGTAACACACCAAAAAAAGGCAACATTCACAATACGTACTGTCCTGTTTAATTAATTTGACCATTTCCCAGAATGCTTCCTCAGTTAACCCACATTTCCCCCTTTAAAAAATGCTGACATACATACGGCCACATGCTGGCCAGACATCACCAATACGTATCACGGGAACTCATATTCAGTTATGACTGTAAATAGACTTTATCACAGCCTCGAAAATGGACATTGCATGCAGTTTGCCGACACCGTCCTCACGTTCACCCCGGACCGAATAGGAACAAATTAGATACATGTCACAAACATTACATTTTTAAAGCAGCGTGTGCAGCATCCCATTTGTGAGTCGTGCTTCATTATTCACTAGGCAGTGAACTCTGCAGGACCCTCCACCGCACCGCGGAGGCTGAGATCGACTAGATGAATAATTCACCGTTAGCAGTTGGGGACCCATTTAGGCCGTCCCAGGGGTTGTGTTCAACTTAGGACGGGCTAACACCCATGCTCTGCCATTGGTGGCTGCTCAGTTACCTCCTGTGGCCTTATTCAAAACCTATTTCACTTGTGTTGCTTTACTGCTCTTCTTAATGCACCAATGAGCTACCGTAACAACAGTGCTCTATTGTTAATATTGGTATATCCACAGGATGCACAAATTTTATTTGGAGCACATTGGCATATTGTCCATTTACTGAATGGTTGTTGAATATTCTATTGTATATTTTTATGAGACAAATCATTTGCCTTTCAGCGTCGCTAAATTTAAAACGATAAGTTTGTTAATGAGATAATCATTTGAAAACGCGTCCAGCCCCGCACAACGTGTGAAATACATCTGCTGATTATGATAGATATAAGGACTTTTAAAATTACAATTATTCCATGGAGCTATGGCATTAAGATCAAACAAATCAGTTTAGAGGAAATGAGCTAATTGAAATGGAAGGAGCGGTGAATTTGCGATGGGTATCAAAGGGAAAGGTCGGCTTCTGCTCCTCACGCAGCGTGCGCAGGAATCAAATTTGCATTCCAACACGATAAAAAGAAGGTCATGTTTGCGGAATGAAAATGAATTGGGCCTGATATCGTTCTTGCTCTTGGATAAAAAGAGAGTTTGAGTGCTAAGGATTGATTTGGAGGCCATCTCAAATCTGGTGCTGACTTTGCATCCAAATTGGACTTGAGGGGATATGGAATAGCCTGATAGAGTTGAAGCAATCCTGCCTGACATACCCTTGTCTTACTGCACACTGTAACGCCAAATCTGAAATATAGATTCAGAATTCATCAGGACAAAATTAACATTCCTATCAAAAACATTGCAAACAAGATAACCAAATGCATCTATAATGTAGCCATGGAGAAAATGTTAGGTTTCAGGCATATAAATGATTTAAAATCTTTTCAAGTGCCAACTATTTTTATTCCCCAAATTACTCATTAAAAGTACATAATTGCACTAATGTGTTCACAGGGTGCAATCCGTACACAGGCATACATCACAATGACATCTCATCAATGAAACAGAAATTGGGGAGATTAGCATAAAATTAACATTTCAATTTGAAGTAAATCACCTTATGAAGAATCTGCTTACATCTTGGAGACTGAAAATTTTGACAAATATATCACCCTTATCATATCAATTCAAAGACTCTTTGGCAATTGTGAATGAGTGATGGTGTACAGCATATATAATATATAAACATTAAGAGAAGACTGATCTAAAAATATCTTTGAGAATTATGTTGTACCATGCATATGCCGATTGTAAGTAATTTTCTGGTAAAACTTTGTAATAATTGGAACACATAAAAGTAAATCATTACCCAATTATTTGGACAAAAATGCTCTAGTGTGTTAAAAAAAAATTAAGTTTACAACTTGGTCTTAGAAGTTGAGTAAAAAGGGTTGGTCTTAGAAGAAAAACAGTTTAAGTTGTTGCATCATATCGGCGATGTATTGTCAAGCAGTCTCGTTAGCACCCACCCACCAATCCATCCATCCATCCATCCACCCATCCATCTTCCAACCCAGAGTTTTAAAAGTCAGTTATTCACGTTATCCTCTATATAGGCAATAGAAAAACAAATGAATCCTGCAAAATAGATTTTCATGTTTGCAGTTCTAAAGTGTCTTCACATTTATTTTTGATGTTCTGCTGATTTAAAAAAATGGTTTACGTCAAATATTCACTTTGATGGAAAGTGTTTAAAACTATATAGAATGCTGGCTGCAATCAAAGAGTGGAAAATCAAAGGCTAGATGTATTATTCTATTCCAATTACAGAATCTCTTTGTGGTAACCTGACCAAAGAAGTGTGTAAGAGGAATGACTTAAACCAATCATCGGGTGACTGAAGTCACCTTCCCTAAGCATTTTCATCTGAGTGGTGGAACAGTAATCCTTCAGGAATTCACACATCCAAGGCCACCTCTCCGTGCCTCTATATGTCCATTGTAGAATTAATCTTGCAGTGTTTCTCTATATGTCTCAGAATAAATGAATCTGTTATACCTGCAAGTAAACTGTTAGCTTCTATGCTATCAAGGCATAAAACCCATTAATCTCGTTGAGATACACATCTTTAGGGAAAAGGTAGCTCTTGGTGTATAACTGTTCACTTAATCACAGTCAAAAAGGAGGATATCTGTAGGGTGACTGTTTAATATACACTTGTATATAGATTCACAGGTCATTTCACTCATGCAGGAAATGAGTTTCATAGCTCATTAAGAGAAAAATAAAAAGTAAATATCTGGATACCGTTAGTCTCAAATACATAATGTCTTATTCCAGAAAGAAAGATTTACTGCTTGTTTGGGGTACTTTTTTTGCCCTTTTTGGATGCTGCAAATTATATATCTGAACGAGAATTCGTTTTTGACCAAGACAAGGGTTAGGTTTTTGTTTTGTTTTTTTTTAATGAAAAACAACACTATACTCCCACAACATTATAGTGTAGAAATCTTTATAAATTTTAGTGCCAAACATTCACCACCTTTTTGATTATATCATTTGCCACATGCACCCTTCAGTCAGAACATTAAAAAAACCAGCCTATTATTGTGTCGGTTCCCCTCGTGCCGCTAAAACAGCTCTGACTCACCAAGACTTGGAGTCCACAAGAGCTCTGAAGGTGCCCTGTGGTATCTGGCACAAAGACGTTAGCAGCAGATCCTTTAAGTCCTATAAGTTGTGAGGTGGGCCATGGGCCAGACTTGTTTGTCCAGCACACCCCACAGATGCTCGATTGGATTGAGATCTGGGGGATTTTAGAGGCCAAGTCAACATCTTGAACTCTTATTCCTGTTCCTCAAACCACTCCTGAACAATTTTTTGCAATGTAGCAGGATGCATTATCCTGCTGAAAGAGGCCCCTGCCCTGGGGGAATACCATTGCTATGATGGGGTGTACTTGGTCTGCAACAAGTTAGCATTTAGTTAGGAGGTACAAAGTAACATCCACGTGAATGCCAGTTCTCAAGGAAAACATTACCCAGAGTGTCACACTGTCAGCTGTCCTTCTTTCCATAGTGCATCCTGGTGCCATCTTTCCCCCAGGTAAATGACCCACATGCACCTGGCCGTTCACATGATATAACATGAAAACATGACTCATTTCAGCAGGCCACCTTCTTCCATTACTCTATGGTCCAGTTCTGATGCTCACATGCCTATTGTGGGCACTTTTGGTGGTGCACAGGGGTCAGCATGAGTACTCTGTTTATGTCAGCAGCCAGCATTTTTTTTAGCAACTTTAGCAACTTTTTAGCAACTTCTGGTATATATCTCCCGTGGGATTGGACGAGACTTTTGCTCCCCACGCACAACAATGTGCCTGGGCCACCAAAGAGCCCATCGCTGGTTCACCAGTCGGCCTTCCGTTAACCACTTTTGGTAGGTAAGGACCACAGCATACTGGGACCACCCCACAAGACCAGCCAGTTTGGAGATGCTCTGACCCAGACTCAGATCCTTATGCTCACACACTTTGCCTGCTTCCAACACATTTAACATCAAGAACCGACTCTTACCATTTTGCTCTTTGCTATATTGGACCTCCTCTGCCAGGCCCTGGAGGTTGGGTTCCCCTTTGAGTCTGGTTTCTCCCAAGGTCACTTCCTACTAGGGGATTTTTCCTTGCCACTCTCACCTCTGCATGCTTTCTGGGGCCATTGGCTAGTGACAAAGTAAAGCGTTTGAAACAAAAATTGTGAAAATGCGTTATAAAAATAAATTTGAATAAAGGCACCCTTGGCAGGTGCCATTGTAATGAGATAACCATTGTTATTCACTTGTCAGTGATTTTAATGCTATATCATGTATTAATTCCATTTTATTTTATTGTCTTTTAAAACCATCTGATAACACTTCACTGGCATACTGAAACAGAGAATGGCAGCTTTGGAAGTAATTTCAAGTGAGCCTGATGGGCCGAATGGCCTCCTCTCGTTTGTATAGTTCTTATTTGATGGTCATTTTGTAACTGGGCTTGCACTTTGTTTGATAATAGGGTACATGTTGGACACAGAGACGTGAAACTCTGCCAGGCCGTACGAACCACAAGTGCTGGAAGTCCAATTATTATATATATATATACTATTATCATATAATGTTTGTTATCAATGGGTATTACAGCTATTAAGGTATGTTAGGGTGTTAAAGTACACTTACTGTACATGCTACCTATGAATGTTACTGAAAGCATTGTCAAGGCATTATGAACGTGCAGTTAATGTAAAGCATTACCATATATAGAGTATATAAAGATTTTGCAGTGTTGTTTATTTTTCAGTTCATGAGATAATGATATTTGAATCATTTCAGGGCTGTCATCTTTATATATGTACAATTATATATATATATAAGTGTACATATATACACATATGGGTCCATACATATATATATACACACACTTTTTTTACATTTTAAAAAATCAAGCATGAAAGACAATACATTGGCGGCAATCAACTACTGTTACATGCCATTTGGGACAGAGCACATGAATGATTAGTTTGGATCTTTAAACAAATCTATAGATGTTGACATTCTTCTGTGGCGCAAAGAAGGTGCAGCAGAGAGAAATGAAAGAAGATTCAGAAGAAAGTGCCCACACAACGGTAACAGAAACTAACTGCATTTTAAGCATTTAAATTTAGATTTAACTAATATTCATGAATATTTCAATGACATAAAAGGGTGTTGCTACGTGTCACCAGAAAGGCAGTTGACCCCATCTGCACTGGTGGGGAAGCGTAATTGTCATCAAACAATATTTTGTTCCCACTGATGAAAACCTCAGCTGTGTCTCTTATTAATTCAGGGAATATTCACAGCAGCTGGGACATGGTTTGGCTTCAATGCATCTACAACCACATCGGTAGATAGTTAACCGCCTCAGACACATGTGACACCCCACCCTTTGTCTACTGGAAACCAAATAGCCTGTATCAAATTTATGACTCTAAAGGTGATACAAAGGCTTCATATATTCTACCGTATAATCCCCATAAATAAACTTAAGACACTTTTTGCTACATCAACAACTGAAACTGCTATGTTACTGCTATGAAACTGCTAACAGTCTATTGTAATGTCAATGTGTTGTTAAACCACTATATATAATTATATGGTTATATGTTTTAAAATGACTTTTGTGACCTGCCCCTGTCTGCTTGCATGGTTTGTAAATGGTTGTAGATAACAGCCCACCAAACGATAAACATAATGTAGATGTCATACTGTGATTGCAATTTTTTGGTAAGCAGTTTAAATGCATACTAACGAATCTCTGTAAATGTTCTTCTTGCCTATTTACAAGTGTTCTGCTTATCTGACACCTCGCATAAAGTATATGCATATGTCTTTTAAGAGGGGATGGAAAAATGTAGGGCTTGCAGAAAATATTAGCATATTGAACTGCTTTAAATTATTGCCATTTTTAAAGGGATTCCCAGAATCTGCTGTTTTGCTTATTGCTGTTGTATTTGGGTTTGCTGAGTGCGCTGCATTCCCTTTTGAAAACCTCTCCAAAAATCAGTAGAAATCACATTCCATTTCAATAACTCTACTATGAAAAAATGTATAACATTTACACTTTAATGCCTTATCATATGTCCGAGATGCACACTATATTCCATGGTTATCGCAAATCAGAGGAGTACTGAGGGAACATATTTTCTTACTGATACTTACAGTATTGTTACATCATTTATATATCATTGTTGTAACATGGCATTGTCCAAGAAGCTGTTTTTTTTCATTCTCTTCAAAGGAGCTTGACAACCCTGGGCTAAGTCACTCTTGAGGGTTTTTTATGATTAAAACTTGTGAAGCAAATCACCAAGTGACTGACTGTAGTGCATTTAATTATATTTGATATATGGGTGCTGGATTTGTGCTAGATATGCAGCTGGAAGGATGGATGATAGGTCCATAGATATGTATTTTAAGCATATATGTTAAATATATACTGTAATTCATAAGGATACATAGCATACAAAACACTGTCTTTTAGTATAATATCTAATAATATGCATAGTGAGTGACAGATTTTAATGGTTTGGGCTGTTCAAGCCATCTATATTCTCTGACCAGATAGCAGAGTTATTAAGTCAAACCAACCAAATGATGGTGTCGAATATTGTCAAATTAAATGGCCCTCTGAGCATGTAATGAAATTACTGCTGCTCCATTGTGCCCCAGATAAAAACCTTCTGAAGCCGCAGTATTAACCAGCACAAAAGACGCAGCCACATGGTCAAAATTGCTGGGTACATACTGTATGAGGAGCTCTTATAACAAAGAGGAAAAAAAGAGGAGCTCTTATAAAAACAATCCACCTCCTGTCTACACTCCCACCTGGGTCAGAAAAACACCCAGAAGACAATGGGTTCTTCTGCATGTTCTGTGTGCTGGAAATCTGCTTTTTCCTTGGGTTTGCGGCTATCAGGACTAGAAAACAGAATGCTGCCTTCAAAATCTGGTTTATCCAACAAGTCAGCACTAATAGCTCCAATGAAAATTCTTTAGGTCTTAAGAATGTTAATGTTGACGGCCCCTCGGAACAGATTGACACAGAGAATTATTCGGAAATGGACATTTTTTTTACGGTATCAATGAGTAACAACGAATAAAAAATTGCATATTGCACACGTACCGGCATTTTCAAATGGGGTACAATTCCAGCAGGCTTTCCGGAACACAGAATGCATCACAGACAGTGGCACGGTGAATACAATTAGCTGGCATATGCCAGTTACGATCCGTCCCCGAATTGGTCTGTCCAGTGTTACAGCTTCAATTAATTCAACAGAAAGGCGGCATTTTGAAAAGCATGTTATAAATATCCCATGTCAAAAATTCATTCAAACTTGGTAGCTTCCATTTGAGCAAAATTAATGACAATAATTTCAAGCAAAACTCAATTCTGCACTAAACCCTGCACTACATCTATCAAGTGCTCAAGTATGAAACATAAAAAAATGGTCTTTTCTGAAAAGGCCATTACATAAAACTATCTAAATACTGAACTCCTCGTTGCGACCTAAACTCCCTTCCTCACTGCCTCATTGTCTTTGCACACACAACACACACAACACACATTTTATGGTAACAGGAAAGGTGTGTGAAACTCAGGTCCAGTCCAGCTCTCCTGTGTAAGGTGTACATTTATGAAGGGATGATGGAATGAGAGTGTAGGAAATTAATTTATGGAAATCGGGAGTGTACTCCCATTAAATAAATCCAATGTTGCATATAAATCGAATATTTAAAATGAAGGACAGGATTTTATTTGGCATTTTTGTATTTATATGATGATTATTAGAATCCATGCATTCATCCATGTATCTTCCAACCACTTATCCTGGTCAGGGATACACATACAAGCATATAATCATATACTACTGGCAATTTAGCAATGATAATTAGCCTTCAAATATTGACCACTTTCAATGTTTTGATAAAGATAATTAATATCTGAACCAGAGACCCAACTGCACTGTGCCAAAAAATGTACTATACCCTATGAACTTTGCTGCAAAGTTCTGCTTTAATTATTTGTTCCATATTAGTGCTGTATCATTAATTCAAAGATGAGCCTCAAGCACCTGAGAAAAGCTCCTCCTGCAAGGTAATTGGCCCACAGAGAATAATAATGGCTTCCCCTGACCCCCCTCTGGAGAGAACTGACCAATCAGAGAGCCTCTGCCGCAAGCAATATGTTGAAGTGTAGCAAAGTGTAGAAATCACTTTATCTCCTCCTTTCAGCTCCATTGGCCCCAATTACTGCAGCCAGGGATATTCCATAAATTGGTCCTCTTAGCTGCTATGTTGTATTGGCCGTTCTTGGCATTTCAAGGTGAAGATGGTTTCGCCAAAAGTGGGAAGACGAACAAGTGATTCATAATAAACAATACAGGACCGAAAGGTATTGGGGTAAACCTCCCAGCACTGCTTAAACAGCAAGAGAGAACAATTCCATCATTTTCATGCTACATTTTTATAATGCCATTCAGTGCCTTCAGATGCCATTAAAGGTCCATCTAGAATGGCAATTTACCAATGACTGTCTTTGATCAATGGCATTGGCATCTCCTTTGTCTGGGTAAGGTACTGACTGATTATAGAGGAGCATAAGTATGGAGTAACTGGAGGAACTATCGGTAGACCAGTGGCTGAAAGATTTGATCAGTGAGTGATGAAGATGAGGTGGCCTACAGCTGCAATGTCTCCTGTTAAAGAAGTTGTGATTCCCACAGAAAAATAATTCTGCATTCAAGGGAAATGCTCAAATAAAAACTGGAATGACATCTTCAAACAGTGCAAAATAGAGCAATTTGCAATCAGGATTGGGGAAATTATTCACAAAAGTAATCCATTACAGTCCATGTCCATTAAGTGCAAATCCAGACCAAGGTTTTGTTTCGACAAACCAGTTGAGTTAAAAGAGTAACAGTCACAGAGTACTGGATTTTTTACCTTCTGGACCTTGTCTGTAATGGATTATGCGAGCAACTTCCCCAACACTGATTAAAATCATATAAATGTCTATAGAAAACTAAAGCTACATTATACTTTTCTAACCAGAGTAAAATTTGTAAAAATGTCATGTCAAAATATTGTCATGCATAGTTTTATACAGATTTATATGTTGCCACTTAGCTGTGACATAAAATTTTTATCAAGGCCTCTCTCAAGGAGTATTCATTGATCTCTACTAATATCAATTTGGCTATAGAGTAAAATGTATAAGGACTATCTATACAAAGTGTGTAAAAGATGAATATAGCCCGCAGGCACTAGCAATTGCAAATTATTTCTCATACCAAGCAACCATTGCGATGGCTACTGAACAAAGCCCCTGCTAATCCCCCAAATCCCTTCGCACCATTGGACCAAATGGCTGTGTAAGAATCGCTCAAACAAAATATTTGCTAAGGCCATCAAGCTGAGAAAGTCAGATCAGCACATTTTGGATGTTCTTTTGCGAGCTGTGCCAGTGAACACAAGGGCCTTCGGAGAGCCTCACCATATGTGCTCAGAGATAACCTGGAACAAAACAAAACTTGTAGACGATTCACTACCTCCTTACGTGAGCATTCGGATTATGGACTGAGAAAGCAGTGCTTTTTTATGAAACAGTGTTTTATTTTACATTCACACATATGTCAGAACACTTCCTTTATTTGATCCCCTCTTGCTCTACTTTGAGACATACATACAGTTAAGAGAGAAGCTTGGCATCTGAGCAGAGGTTCAAGTCATTTATCTAGTGCCTCTATAGCACTTCAGGGCCCAAGGAGATGTGATTATACTACCGCAGCCAGGACTCAAACCAGCAACCTTCTGCTCACAGGCACAGAGGCCTAAGCACACTGCCCTGCTTTACACCCAAGTTCTTAAACTATTTGATAGGACAGCCAAATTCTGCCCCCATGATTTACACAGAGGTATGAATTTCCAGTTCTTAAAAATACTGTGGCCATTC
This sequence comes from Petrocephalus schoutedeni, assembly GCA_026780765.1. Lineage (NCBI taxonomy): Eukaryota > Metazoa > Chordata > Actinopteri > Osteoglossiformes > Mormyridae > Petrocephalus > Petrocephalus schoutedeni. The sequence continues at coordinate 24,938,128 of JAODKL010000040.1, forward strand.
ATACTATATTCATGTGAGAGAAAATGTTATTCTGTAAAAGACATCTGTAGAACTAAAGGTGTTCGACCCTTCCAGGAAGAGGTCTCTGTAGTCTTAATCTCCCTAAACAATTTTACCTAGGAGTAAATATCATGATACATGTGATTATTTATATTTATAACATTCATGCCAGCAGAGAAATCAGCATCTGTTTAAAGCAGATTTAAATACTGATTGTAATATTACTTACATAATTTTTTAGCATTCTTAAAATTTTATTATACTATTTATCATCAGGGTCTTATGACTAAATGGTATATTTTGCTCAGATTCATCTTTCAAGTAGAAAAATAGAAGATTAGACTCACTTATTCATGAAGTGAGATGAACTGATTTGCAACTGCTTTTAGGTAAGACAGATAGGGTATTTTTAACACTGATACATTGCTTTGTAAACATGTGGCTGCTCAAATATAAATAAAAGCAAATTTTAGTCTAAATAGGTGGGAATGCTCTTATGAGCCTTAAATTCACAATGGCAGAGCCCTAGAATCACATGCCGCATGGTGTGACAGATGACTGCGGACGAGGTTATATAACAGAGACTGAACAGACATCGCTCCTGAAGCCATAATGCAGGCCTGAGTCATAACAGACCTTTCCAGCACAGTGACTTGTTTAAACATGGGAAGCAGGCTTCTAGTATAAGGTAGGTTCACTATTCATCAAGACAATAGACCTGTGCTCCATCCCCCTGCTTACCTGCAGACTAAACAAAAAGGTTTTTAAGCCGCATTTTGCTGGCAGCACTGCGGAAGCTTAAAACTCATGCAATTTTCTCAGGTTGAAACAGAATATCAGAGGGCTGAGCTAAGTGTAAGAACAATAATGCAATAACACAATCTGAAAAAAGATACTATGTAGTAGAATACAATGATTTTGATTAACTTTTGCAGTTAATAAATAACTATATAAAAATATTATGAAAGCAAGGAAAATATCCATCCATCCAGTCATTTTGTGAAGCTTATCTGGGTTCGGGTCGTGGGGGCAGAAGTCTAAGCAGGGATGCCCAGACTTCCCTCTCACCAGCCCCCTCCACCAGCTCCACCAGGATAATACCTAGGGCGTTCCCAGGCTAGCCGGGAGATATAGTCTCCCCAGCATGTCCTGGGTCTGTCCCGGGCCCTCCTCCCGGTTGGACATGCCAAGGGAGCTGTTCATGAGGCATCTGAGATTGATGCCCGAACCACCGCAACTGGCTCCTTTTGATTCGGAGGAGCAGCAGCTCTCCTTTGAGCCCCTCCCAGATATCTGAGCTCCTCACCTTATCTCTAACGCTGAGCCCAGCCACCCTGCGAAGGAAATTCATTTCAGCCGCTTGTATCCGTGATCTCATTCTTTCGGTCACTACCCATAGTTCATGACCATAGGTGAGGGTAGGAATGTAGATTGACTGGTAAAATGAGAGCTTTGCCTTCTGGCTCAGCTCCCTCTTTACCAAGACAGAGCGGTACAGCATCCGCATTACTTCTGATGCTGCCCCGCTCCATCTGTCAATCTCACTTTCCCTTTTTCCCTGACTTGTGAACAAGACCTTAACAATACTGAAACTCCTCTGCTTGGGGCAGCAACTCATTCCCCACCCCGAGAGGGCAGTCCACCTTTTTCCAGTCGAGATCCATGGCCGATTTGGAGGTGCTGATCCTCATCCCGGCCACCTCACGCTCAGCACACTCAGGTCCGAGCTCGATGACACCGGCAAGACCACATCATCCACAAAAAGCAAGGATGAGATCCTGAGGTGCCTGAACTGGGCCCCCTCCGCCCCCTAAAGATTGTGAACAGATCCGTGACATAGGACAGCCCTGGAGGAGTCTAGCACCCACAGGAAACGAGTCCGACTTACTGCTGGCAATGCGAACCAAAGACTCACTCCATTTGTACAGGGATCTGATGCCCCATACTCCAGGCGACCCTCTCATCCACCGGGGTGAACTCCAACGCACTGGCTCCGAACCGGGGGACAAAAGAGCAGCCCCACCCCAGCCCGGCACCTCTCACCACAGGCAACTCCAGAATGGGATAGTCCAGCCCCTCTCCAGGAGTTTGGTTGCAGGGCCCGAGCTGTCCGTCAAGGTGAGACCGACAACTAGTCAGTATCTCTCTACCTCCTGCACCAGCTCGGGCTCCTTTCCTACCAGAGAGGTCACGTTCCGTGTACTTAGAGTCAGTTAAGGTAACTGATGATTGGTCCCCGCCTTCGACTACAACCCAATCCATATTGCACCTGACCCCCACGGCTCCCCTTGCTGGTGGTGGGCTCACAGGAGGAGGGGCTATGTTGGTTGTTCAGGCTGTGCCTGGCCGGGCACTTGGTGATAACCAAGTCTATGGTTACTGATACGTTTAGAGGGCAAAACATCGGGAAACATATGACCACGTTTCTGTCTCTATGCAGGCAGGTACTGGCACGTGGTGCTTGATTCTGCTTCTGATGGCAGGATTATGCCTACGCCGGGGTACCTGTAATGTGTCGTCATCCCATCCAGGGTGTTCCTCTGGATTTTCACATATTACTGTGTCCAGAGTTGTCTATTGCATTCGCATTTGGGACCGGAACTACTGAATCCAAGTCAATTTGGCTGTATCTTGATATTGTAGCTATCCTTCACATATATATCACTTCATTCATACTGTATTACAAGTTAGATATGGAGAGTGGGTCATTATAAAGATGGCAGTGCTGCCCATTCTCCTGCACCTGTCACACTAAGCGATACGCCTGCTAATGTCCTACTACATCTCGGACGCAAATGATCAGTCAGGACTCAATCAGGTGTAACTTAATTGAAGACTGTATTTTTATGTATTTATGTTATGATGTAACATTAGCTAGCCAATTCATTCAGCTAGCTACGTTACTTAGCTAATTCATTCAACATTCAACTGGCCTGCAGAAAAAGACCAGCTGCGCACACTGCTTGAATCGGGTTGTGGGTTGCCAGGTTGCAGTGATAAATGGGTTGAAATTCGATGCAGTGTGTGGATTGTATGTCCAGATTGTTTCATTCATGGCAGACAAACATATGATACTTAAGGATGTGTGACAATAATTCATAATAAAGTTTGAAACAACAAAACGGGAAGGTGCCGGGAAATGGCCAGGAAAGACTGGAGAAGCCTGGGAGTGTGGGCGAGCAGCAAAGGGCCCTAACTGGCAGTGCCTCACATATATGACTCCAGAGGGGGGTGCTACCCTAATATTACATGGGGGCGCCTAATAAAATGAGTTTCAATGTCTTTGATGTTTATTTGCACAATACGAATAAAAATTATTCAGGGAGATAGAAAAGAATAACCACTGTGTCGCCTGATCCTCAACGCACTCTGACTGACGCATCCTCCACTGTGAAGTCACAATGTCACGCTTTGGCATTGTAGGTACTGTCTCGCCTCTCTCCCTCTCCTGACAGAAGCCAGCACGTGTAGCACTAATTGCCAATGAAGCTTCCCAGGAACTACATCCTTGCCTTTGTCTACCACGTCCTTGGTCTGAATTTAAATTACCAGTAAAAAAATGAAGACAGACTGTTGACAGGTAACAACAGTGCTGAACGCTGGGTCCTTCTTGCAGCCTAATGAGCAGGTCACCCCTGAGTCGCTACCAAGTTTCTATGCCGGGCCTCCGCACTGAATGAAATATAGGCCCTGAAAGGCTGATTTTCTGCTGTCAGAAGACAACAAACTTAGCTACTCTCTGTCTTCCCATTTTAAAGCAAGAACAATATAAATTTTAATACCTTGTGTTATAACTTGCAATAAATATATGTGTGGCTAACGGATGAGTTATTTTATGAGCACTTCAGCGTACCAACCTCTGAGGCAGCACATCACAAACGATTTTCCTCCAGCGGCACAAGTCGCACATTATTTATGGTGATGATGCAGGGGCAAAACTAATACTTGACGTACCTTCCTGTTCTCCCAACACCGTAGGGCAGAGGGAAGCCACACCGGCCTGCTTGCTCTCAGGAAAAGCAGAGACAGCTCCACTCCACCGCACCAGCATATCCTAGGCTAAGCAAACAGGGCCGGCCAGCAGACCAGCAGACACCCGGTACAGTAAATATGTTTGCCTGTGTCTGTCTCTCTAGCCATTGCCCCGTAGTGTACCAGGAAGCCAGCTGGCTGTTTTGAGTTGCTGGAAATGGCTCCCCTGTGTGATGCACAGGTAGTGAGCTCTGACAGATCCCTAATCTAGCTCCTGTGCATGACTGGTACCTCGGGGCAACATAGCAGCCAAGAGCTCCTCACTTCTGTTTTTTTTGGTGGACTTCAGTCACATAAAGGCTTATAAAATTTCATTGCTTTTGACTAAAGGTGCGCTTCACTTAGTAAAACAGCCGTGTATTTGTATATGTGTGCATGTACATGTAAGTGTAGGTGTGTACAGTATATATATATATATATGTTATATATATGTTCTCCCTAGGATCCGGCCTCAATGCTCTGACAATGTGAAGAGTCCTGTTCATGGCTTGAGTTTGGTAGCATGTGGATTAAAAGGGTAAATGAAGGCAAAGCAGAGCTTTTCTACTGAAGACAAAGCAGTCAAAGTGTGAAAACGTGAAAACATCCTCGAACCCTGAGAAATGCTAATGCTGGCACCCTACTGGAGAACTCATAGCAGACCCACTTGGGAGTAATTGTATGTAATTACTTAGCGTAGATAACACTGGGGACACATCTGGTGGCCTTAGGCACCTTAGATTAACTACAGGAAGTGGCTTTTGTGTAAAGCTGCCCCACAGCATTTTTTGCACCCTTAGATGTCATTTTTAAAATTTGCCGACAGCTCTCCTGGATGAAATCAGGAGTATAATCATGAAGTGAGCACTTTATTCTTGCACAACATCAAACCTGGCAAGATTATTGTGTGAGAGTGTATGTGTGTGTGTGTTTTACTGAAACGCTAGCCTACCAGTTAATAAATTGTTCCGTGAAACATGGACCAATTCTTGTTGTTTTACACCTTTGGTTCTAAAATCATTACAAATGGAGTTTGCCCACACAAATAAGACACAAATCTTGTGTCCTTGGAGAGACCCATAAATGTCATTCTAGCAGCGAAGTCCCTTTACTGGATTCTAGCCTTAACTGGTCCTTGGTTGTGCGTCAAGTACTGACAAAGATGAACTACCCCTGAATGAGGGTTTAATATTGCTTGTCTTACGGTGTAGTGTTGTTTTTCCTTAGCATAAAAATGGACAGGTTTTATCAAATATATAGTCTTTGTTGTGTGGTAGCTGCCATTATTGTTATAGGACCCAGACAAAGAGGCAATGGATTTCTATGATAATAGCTCTAAAATGCAAACAATATTTAAAACACAGTGACTAAGAATTAGATAGTAAACCCATGAGCTGATATATGAATTCAGTAAAATTGTGTTCATTGTGGTAACATTTGCTAGCATTAATTCATGGCAACTATTCTATTCATGTCAATGAGGAGGTTCACAGTGAAGGGGCTAACCAGTATAGCAGAAGGCACAATGGACAGTGATAGACTGGCATTGCAGGGCAAATACGGAAGCCCTGGCACCAGCACTGCCTTCTGCCTGTGATCCCACTTATGCTGACATGTGGGTGTCTCCAGGAGGCTCTCTGTAGGCAGAGATGGGCACAAATACATCGCAAAGTATCTTGTTACAAATGACAAGCACTTGCTCCCCAAATGTAACAAAATGAAATACAAAATACAGGTGAAAGAAAATGTATTTTATTAAAATACAAGTAATTTGTAATTTGGGAATACAAAAAGAAAAATGTTTTTGTATTAACTGGGCTTCTAGGGACTACAAAATATCACCCCGAAATTGGGAAATTGCTAAAAACCACCAAAAACTTGATAGAAAATTGCATTTGGCATATTTGCCAATACTCCTCAGCAGACCGACAATGAGAGTGAGTAAATAATACAATTTAATTATTATTAATTAGTAGAGAAAGACTGCCAGGAATCAACTATTTTCTGATAACAAAAGATTAAAAGTTAGGGAAAAGACCACTTTTCCTTGACAGTGTTTTCATCGACAGAATGTCAGCTCCGCACAGCTGGGAGTGTGAATCACTGTCATTAACAGACAGCACTCTCATCGGATTAATGCTGTTGCAGCCATTTGCAAACTCAACCAGTGCTGTGCAGCCGCTGATGTATGAGGCATTTAAGCAGTGGGGATTCCTCACTGTCAAGCCCATTAGTGCGAGTTCTCGAGTGTTACCATCACGCCTTCTCTAACCCAAGACACTGCAAGACGCACATTTTTCTCAGTAGGGGGCCCAGAATACATTCTTCAACCCACCTACTTTCCTGCAATAATTGCCAATAAAGATTGTAAGAAAATTAAATGGTAACAAATGAGCAGGCAGATATATGTTATGGTGAGATGAACACACACACACATACACAACCACAGTTAATTAACTCTGACTCAATAAACTTTTACTGAATTTATTAGTGTGAGCATGACTTTTCTGGTATAACAATTTATCGGAATAAGCCACTGTTGTTTTCAGGTGGATCTGTCTGGTCAGCACCCATCGGCTGAAGCCAGCAGTTCATCAGCAGTAAGTTCGGCTTGGTTTCCTGGCATGGCGTGTGCAAACAGAGCTCTCTCACGGCAGAAGCCAGAAAAAAAGGCTGGCGCCTCATCCTCATACACATGAATTGAAGCCGATTTCACTCATTAACAGTGATGAATTCTGCTATGATTCCATGGCTTCGAACTTAATCGAGACAGGTAGCAGTGTAAAGAGTAACATGCACCTGTAAACATGTCTGATGCTGCTTTTCATCAAATTAATTCGGAAATTAATTCGGAACTTTTCAGTTAACTGTTTGTTTTGGCTTTTAGTTTTTTTGTGATTTTAATGTTTTTCATTTGAACGTATTCTTCAGTCTTTGTAAACCACTTTGATTTTTCTTGTGTCTGAAATGAGCTACGTAAATAAACTTGCCTTGCCAACTTGCCTTGCACCTATACAATAAAAAATGTGCTAAGTCTCACTAAATAGTCTCTTACAGCTCTAGTCATTCTATTAGGTAAAGTCTTTAATATGTATGATAGTCTGATACGCTTTTATTCCCCGTCATCAAAATGATAAAAATACACACTTGACTTATTTAATATATATAACAAAATGTGGATAAGATGGGCATACGAGCTTATATCAAAGTAGCATACGTGCACGTAGATCCACACACATACATTATAGTTATATTTCTTGCACAGTACTAAGCCATTTAGTTTTTTTTTTTATGTGTGCGCATGGATGTGTGTAGTATAAGCATTGTACTGCATGTACAATATATAAATATTCTAGTGGTTTCAAGTGATCTGCATAATACTGTTTAACCATGTCATGTATTATATATATTGTGGTACATTTGGATGCATTGTGTCTGTGCAATGCAAGCAGCAGAGCAGGCCTGACTTCCCCAGTCGGGAGGGAAACGTCTCGCTTGGCAGATGCATCCTTCTCTGGTGACTGGCTTTGTGGTGATTGTTCAAGTCATGCAGGCCCAAGGGGTGTCAAAGGATAGCATGTGCCTTGATTTGGGCGTCAAGAAAACTACAGCAGATCATGCCAGAGCCCTGAAAGAATTCACAAACAGAATGATACCGGCACATGGAAAAATATGGAAAAAGCAGAAAGATGAAAGAGGAATATGGAGATAATGAGGAATGGAGATGGAAAGATGAGGGAGAGAGAACACTGCAGAAAACAGAAGCAAACAGTCAGACAGATACTCTGCCAACATGCAATTTATTTTATGTCCATTTCAAATCTGCAGCAGCTGTCTTTTATATCCTTTAAAAACCAGCAACATATGTATTGGCCTAATTCAAACAGCTTGCATTGTTTTATTAGAGGTCTAACTGTCTGGCAGGTGGGGAACGACTGCAGAGCAGCATCACCATGTTTCCCTCATGATCATAGTGATGTCATCCACAATCACCACTCAGCACGGCATCCATGTCCTGAGCTCTGCAAATGCCTCTCCCAGAATTATTGATGATGTCATCTCTCACCTCCCCCACTGAATAACTGATATATGAGACTGAAAATTCCCTAAAATTTGAAAGAGAGGAAATTGAGTAACCGCCAGCCCCTGGCCTATGGGAGCCTGCGAGATGAGACTAGCACCCGGAGCGGAAGCACAGCGGCCGCTGGACTCACGGCCGGAGCGGAGCAGAACCACGGCGGCCGCTGGACTCACGGCCAGAGCGGAGCGAAAGCACGGAGGCTGCTGGACTTGCTCCTGGAGTGGAGCGGAAGCATGGTGGCCGCTAGACTCATGGCCGGAGCAGAAGCACGGGCAAGGCACGTGAATTACGGTTGTTTCCAGCTGCCTGATTTATCGACGTGGGGATGTGCGTATGCTGGAATTGGCCAGGTACACCCTGTTTCATAAATCACATGTGGAACTTGTCGTACACTAATTTTTTGCACCCAAATCTACACTCATTTTGATAAATGAGGGCAAAAGACTTTTTAACTTGTTAAAGAATCAGCTTTGAAATAAGCAGTCTGTACCGCCAGTACAGGAACTGTTTAAGCAAAATGTAAATAAATATTTCCCGAAAAATGTATGTGAATAAATGCACAATATTTATATTGCACAATATGAAATTAGGCCCAATATGCAATAAAATATTGTAAAATTTGTTTTATTTCTAATGCTGTTGTTGGGCATCATTTATATTCCTATCCAAAGCATTCACTTTACTTACAATAAAGTACTGAGACGTCATCATCTATAAAATTACCTCCCACATCCTGGCTGTCTTGTCAATTTAAATTCATTGCCTCCAAACCCACTGGGGAAAATGTCTCTAAAGAAATGAGGCAGAAAGTTGATCCAAATCCTCCAGAAATGACTTGCCTGCACCCTATGTTTTTGGGGGAAGGCAGGATTTGTAATGACAGCACTTTACAAGCTAGAAGGAACTCCACCCTAAGAAATGTACTTCTGCTATGAATTTATGGATTCACGCCTGTAGTCAAGGCAAATATAAAATCTGCCAAAGGTCCCAGAGTAGATGCAGAGAATTCCAGAAGGAATTGCACGCTCTAGGGCCTGGTTTATGTTACACCCTCTCCCCAGTGCATCCGAGAGTCACTCAGTGTACAGGTAGCAGACCAGCTCCGAGTCATCAGGAAAAAGATCCTCCCCTCAAAAATCAAAGACACGCCGGGAGATCTGAGCAGTGGATGGACGTCAGGAGATTATTCACTTCAGTGCTATAAATCAGCACAAGCTAACTGAGGCACGCCCAGCGACATAATGCACCTATAATGATATTCTCACCTTGGCCATTCTTTATATTTGACGGTAATAGTATCCCTTACTGCAAGTCCAAAGCCTGTCAGCCGGCTTCATCACTTGCCTATTACGCATTATTAATGTAATGCATTATGTCATTCAGATTTGGCTTTAAAAGCTCCTATAAATACACAGCCTGCATTGCACTGAGTGGGACAAAAGATGGAGGACAGAGGAAGCCAAAGAACAACTAAACTTAGAGTAAAAAAGTCATTTTCAAAATGAGCTGGATGGATCTTCCCTTGCAGCAGACAAATGTTTTGATGGAACCGGGAGAAATCAATATGCCATGATATTGGAACAGGATTTCAGGCTCAGAAAATGCCATTGCTCTTCTTTTAAAGCACTGTTCTTTTTCATGTTTTAAAGGACAATTATATTATTGTCCCCAGCGGTCTGGCAGTACATTGATGCTGTTGATCTTCACAAGCAGGTCAGGAAGAGCTACAATGACCAAACTTGAAAGCCTCACAAACACAATAACTGTCTTCTATGCGACCTTTGACCAAAGGAATAAATTGCCAAGGGTTACCTAACCTCTATAAGCCGTGGCCTTTTTCGTATTGTAGGTGACCGTTTCATCATGCTCACATAAGATCAATATTGTTCGACAGCAATAAAAATGGTTTTGTTGTTGGAAAAAGTGGGCTGGCCTCAAAATGTGCTCAATAAAACCAGCAAAAAAAAAAACATTTAGAAGGTTGGGCAAGGACAGAACTAAATCTGCTTTTAATAGAAGAAAATAACAGCTACATTACTTTCAATTTATTTTAAAAATACATTACAGGTGTTTCTTTGGTCACCGCACCGGATTTTGTTATTATCGTGTCCTGCCTTTCTTTCTATATTGCTTATAAAGTTCCATAAAACTTACTGATGTTGTAAAACTAAGGTGATTCTTACAATAGCCTTGTCTTCTGCAGAGGAGTATGGCAGTGTCCTTTTTACACGTACAATAATTGGATTCCTGACAAGTTTAAGATGGATTTCAACAAGCTTCTGAATCAGTAAATGCCTATTGCGGTCTGGATCCTTTCCCAGACCATGGAGGGCACAAGGCAGTGAAACACTCGAGAAGCCAGTTCATCACAGGGCACAAACATACGGACAATTCTCATATCTCTGGGGAAACATATAGACATGCAGTTAACATGCAGACTCCCCACACATGCACTGTACATTTATAGTTACAGTGAATGCATTTATTCTTGCAATGGCCATTCACCAATAACATCAAAAATCAAGGTAATTTTTCAGTCCCTAAAATACATGCTAGTCCCTTCCGCAAATCCCAGTATTTACTGTAGCTTCTCCTGGTTACGGCTGCTGATGCAGCTACCCAGGCTGCTGTCAGACACTCCTTAGACAGTATGTATCTGTCAGATTGCCACTTGCATACAAACATTCTCTAGTTACTCAACTCCACCTCTGAATTCTCCTGGCGTGTCTGCACTCGGGTCGAAACAACACTCAAGTTCACCTTCATGGCCAGCGTCGGGCCGTAATGAGGAGGCAGTGTCAGCGCTGGCTGGCCCTCAGTGTAAATAACTACGTGACCCAGCAGAAGACCGGGCCCAGAAGACCTCGTGCTGGTTACATTCACTTACATCCTACTATATAAGCTATAGTGCATGAGGTTCAGTGGGGACTAGACAGTCATTTGACCTTGGACCTCTTCTGCATTATTTCCTTCTTGTTGGTTACTCTTGTTGGATCAAATTCAGAGCTTAAAATTTCAAAATGTACTTGTAATTCTGTAACTGCACACTGTGTTAGTTGCCCAGGGGAAATCCATATGAGCAGGGCATTGTTATAGAAATGCATTAAATCCTCTAGCAATATACATCATTTTATTGCTTAGACAACATACTTATCAAAAACGGATTACACTTTCACCCTTCTGTACACCTGGACATTTTACAGGAAAAATTCCTCTACTTGGCTCAAGGGCATGGCAGAGATAATCCTGGGACTTTAGCCAACAATCTCCCGAGTTACCTCATTCATAATTAGGCCAGTATCCAGAATTGTGACACAAAAATAGCATGACCTGGCCTGTGGAATTCTTATGTGTTGTTGATGTCAAAGAGATGTAAATGAATCCTCTCATTTAAAAATGTGTTGCAGATCCATTGCAGTTAAACCTGCAGGTAACATTTTTTAGCAAACAAATTTCATGCTTATTCTATAAGCACAGTAGCTAGATTACGATGTTAAGGGCAATTCAGCGGCTTTAACACTACTGCACACATAAAACATCCGACATATATGTGCTGGTAAATCATTCTCTATAGACATTTTCCAGTGGGCAATCTAGAGTCATAAATCTATCAGTGTAACTCTAGTTAAAGGCAAATAGGCTGAAAATTATACTCTTTTGATGTAGGCCCTCTTTCCTGGTTGTATGACGCATGTATACAAAGGAATCAGACTTATATGGAGACCACAGTTTAAGAAACAGGTGACAGGTCAAACAGGGTAAGAGCTCAGTGGGTGGCACTGTTACCTCACACCTCTATTGTTGGGAGTCTGAATCCTACTTCTGCTCTGTGTGTGTGAAGTTTTGTTCTCTGTGCTGGTTTCCTCTGGAAACCTCAGCATCTTCCTGCAGTCAAAACTGGCATCTCTGAAATGCCCCTGATGTGTGAGTGTGTGTTTGTACCCTACAATGGACTGGTCATCCAGGGTGTGTTGCATGGGAGAGACTTCAGTCCCCCACTCATGACCCTGTTCAGAATAAGAGTCTGGAACGGATGGTTGGATAATTAAAAATAACCTACGGGAAACCATTGGAAGTGAGCGACTTGTGAAGCTTCAGGTTACAGCAGCAGGTGTGTGCCATGAAAACTGTGCCTGCTGTCTCATCCGGGCCGGACTTCAGCTCAGTTTACCTCATTTCTTTCCTTCCCACAGCCCCAGTGTCTGCGCCATGCAGCTGTGCAAGTCAGACCTTACCATCAAACTCTCTCAAGATGACAAAGCTACATCTGTCCCTCAAATAAACCTCTCCCGGTACTTTCAATGACCAACATCCGGATTCGAGATGAATGGGGCCCGCACTGCTGAAGACATGCATGGGAGTCAGGTGCTCCATCTCTCACGCCATTTTGCCAGAGGTAAACAAAGCCCCTTCTCAGTCCAAACTATATAGCTAGCTTATCTTGGAGCTCGAGTAGTTAACTGCATTATATCTTCGGACTGGATAACAAGTAGTAACACTGTTTCGCTTGTACAAGATGGATGTCTGGCCCTCAGCAGTTGTGTTTCTCTAATACCGGCAAATCCTTATTAAGACAGTCCTTTGGCTATCAGTACCTCCCAAAAGTGTGAGTGAGGTTTCTGGGAGTGAGTCTTTACAGTAGCTATCAGCTATAGATATAATCCGATTGCACCTGTCAAGGTCACGCGTGTTCGGTTCTGCAGGTTGTCTAAGAAGCAAACACTGAACATAAGCTTAGTTCCCGACTCAAATTCACGTTTCACATGCTACAGTCCATCCCTGAAGAGAAATATTGTGGACTGGCCCATATTGGCACATTGTACTAAATCCATTGACTTGCAGCTGTAATTCTTAGGCACTGTTTTTTGTTTCACTGGTAAATATAGTGTCAAGATTGTGGCATCCGAAAATGTCCAAATGAGGACATGTAATCGACCGTGACAGCCAGACTGGGTAAAAAGCACAGCGCACAGGGACGCCTGAGACGGCGTTTTTATTTGATGGATGCTAAATGTGGTTTTACTCACCGATAACTGCCAGAGGGGTGTGGGAGCTACAGCGTCATGCTCTAAAGCAAATTACTGGGAGGGGGTTTGAGACAAAAGCAAAACAAATGTGCTCAAAATAAAAGATAAAGGAAATAGAGCAGCACTGCATAAAAAGGACAAAAACAAAAAGTGTGCCGTACGTAGGGAATAATAGGGGAAATTAAAGGAGACAAATGCAAAAATAGATGCAGATTCCAAAAAGAGAACAATACAGAGGCCGTCTGAATATAATGGGGAGTGGGCTTGGTGGCTGACGTACAGCTGACCTGCCATGTCTGCCCACCAGGAGATGATAATGATAAATAATCATCCATTTTTAAGGGACCCATGTTATGGAGCCACATTGGGTATTTACGTGTATATGTAACACAGCAAGGTATAAGTCATGGGTCAATATGTAAATGTGGAGATTCACAGGTGTGGACAAAATATTTTATAGTGAGAATTAATCTGCTATTAGTCTCTGCAGACTCACCATGACCCTGCTTTGGCCAAGAGGTTCTAAGAAAGTGCAGGGATGGATGGATGGAAGGATGGATGGATGGATGATAATGTGACGATAACGTCCATGTAATAGATGATGAATCTTGGTTACCCAGGTTTAGGATTGTATTCTGATTTAATCTTATCACGGATACAGACAAAGGAGACTTCCCTTTGTCACCAGAGAAGCTTTGGGAAATTCCACCTGGACAGGAAACTTCAGTGTATTGCTTCATTTTGCAATGGTTTACCAGTAAAACGTTAAAACTAAATTGCAAGTTGTACAAGCTAGCTGTAGGAGTCAAAGTCCCTTTTTGGGTTATATTTTTTTGTTTTGCTTTTGCATTTATGTGATAGATTACAGCAAGGTAGTAATATGGTTTTATTATTATCCTATTATTAAATAGTCTCTCTAATTTGTACTGAATGATAAATTTAACTAGAGCTAAATAATTAGCAGCAGACTGCTTCTTGGAGCCTGACAGCAACAGTCAATTAACAAAACTGACATTCTTTAGATAATTGATTTGCTGATGCATCCCTCGCCTCAGAATCCCTTTTGTTGACAAGATGACAGGACTGGCTGTGAGATAAGTGCTGTAGAAATATCCAGGCGTACGAAGGGGAAACATCTATTGACATTTCTACAACTGCCCAATTAGCTTAACATAATTCTTGCACTGCTTATCTGATTGTGAAAGATTTCACAGACTGATGAACACATGTCCTTACACAGAATATAGTTTCGTACACTGGAAGCTTTTTTTGTATGCAGTGATATTGTGCGTGATATTTATTCTGTGTGTTTTAGTAAAGAAGAGGATGCTGGGCAATATAATGACCAATTCTGCCCATTAACCACAGGGGGCGCTCTCCTAGAGCACACTTAACCACCAGCACATTCCACCACAGTGTATTGAGTGCTGCTGAGGGTCATTCCTGCTTGCTGCTATCAGACAGCACTTCTCCCAAATGCTACTTCCCACCCCCAGCCATAATACGACAGGAAGTGACCCATCTATGTAATAATACACATCCGGTACTATCTGCTAGCTGTCTTACCATCAATAATTTATATTTTTTAATTTGATAATACTACAGTATTCTGTTTTATATATGATATTATATTTGTGTACTGCGTCCTTTTTAAACTATGCACAATGCACTTTGCGCCATGTGCACTGTCTCTGCACTGTTTCTGTTTGGCACTACATATATGTTTATCTGTGCGCCACATTCTTGCTGCTCTGTGCAATTTCCCCCAGGGATCAATAAAGTCAATCTTGATATTTATTGTATTCAAACTTATTTTATCACAGCACCTAATTGTAATTCAGTGGCGATGAGCAAAAGCCTGATGGAATGAAAGGATTGATTATCATGTGCAGCTATAGTCAGATTTAAAGTGCCTGGTTTATCACTGAAGAATAACCATTCACATGCCATAATGTTTTTTTTTTGGCTGCTACCAGATGCGATTACCCTCTGATCCCATCAATCAGAACAGGATGGCAGGTGTTCCACACTTCCATCTTCCAACCCCCCCTACTCCCACTCACTCATAGAACGTATCACCATACCCATGTGGGGCGCCCCCCCACCCCAGCACCCACTATTCCTTTTGTCAGCTCCTCTGCCCCATCTCATTCGGTACACCCCATGGAGAGATGCGGTCTCCCAGGCAACGCGCCGCCCTGACTCCCGTCTGCGGCGGCTCGCTGTACCACAGTGGGACGGCACACATTATGGGGAGCGCTTCATTACCTATTCAGACTCATGCACCAACCATCCACCCCATTCCCGTCACACATAAAAGTGCGGAAAAGGAGGCAAAACAACATCACATAAAAGTCGACGCCGTGTCTTCGTCTTGCAGGCTGTTGGCACTTATTCATGATGAAATAGGCCGTCTGACGGCATCTGGAGCTTGCCCGGGTCTCGTTTAAATGCAGATGTGCTCTCGGGTCAATATGCGCTCCCTTCGGTAGTTGAGAATGCAGTCTGTGCCTGACTGTGCATTCGTCATAGTGCCTATTTATGTTTAATCACCCAGTTTAATTATGTGAAGCATCATCCAGCGCCTCAGGGCGCTGAAGCCAAATGATGTCATTGCTAACGCTGATTTTAATGAACTTTTCATCCTTGTGAGCATGTCAGGGGAGCAGGGGGCTTTGATGACTGTCTTTTTAAATAGCTTGTATTGTTATTCTGAACTTTTTCCAGGGTAACAAATGCCAAAAGGCACACTGCCTGGATGGAAACATTGCTCAGTTTGCCATGCTGGCTCAAACTTTGCCAGGCATCCACCCGATATGTTCCAAGTTGTCAGTCATAAGCAAAATAATTGTTAAATAGAAAAAATGACTCATTTAAAACCTACACAGATGAGCCAAGAGAGTACAAGAAATAATGAAGCACAACTAATTGAAAGTCACACATTATTTCCAATAATGCTTAAATTTTATACCAATGTTTTAAATGTTTTATACGTGTACAGTGGATATAAAAAGTGTTATCTTTTAAAACGTCAGGTTTTTGTGATGTTAAAAACGAGACCATGATAAACAACAAAACAAACAAATCTGTTAGGGGGAAAAATTTTAAAAATAAAAAATAATGTACAATGTGCTGGTTGCATAAGTGTGCACACCCTTAGATCAATACTTTGTTTACACCTTCTGATTTAATTACAGCATTCCAGGTACATACCCGCCATCAATTAAAGTGACTCTGATTAACCCCAAATCAAGATCAGCTGTATTAGTAGGATTTTCCTGACATTTACTCAGTTGCATCCTACAGCAAAAGCTGCAGAGAGCTTACAAAGCATCAAAGGGATCTCATTGGTGAAAGGTATCAGACAGGAGAAGGGTACAAAAAAAATTCCACATCATTAGATATACCATGGATGAAGACAGTCATCAAGAAGCGGAGAAAATATGGGACAACTGTGACCAAGAACTGGACATCCCTCCAAAACTGATGAAAAGACCAAATGAAAACTGGTCAGGGAGGCTGCCAAGAGGCACTGAAGGAGCTGCTTCTGGCAAGTACTGGTCGTGTTCTACATGTGACAACAATCTCCCGTATTCTCCATATGTTTGGACTAGGGGGTAGGAAGCCTTTTCTTACAAAGAAAAACCCAAGCCTGGCTAAATTTTGCAAAGCAAAAAAAATACATCTATTCTCCCAAAAGCATGTGGGAAAATGTGTTATGGTTTGATTAAACCACGCTTGAATTTTTTGGCCAATATTCCGAAACGTATGTTTGCCACAAAAACAATATTGCGCATCACCAAAATAACACCATACCCACTGTGAAAGTGGTGGTGGCAGCATCGTGTTCTTGGGTTGCTTTTCTTCAGCTGGAACTGGGGCTTCAGCCATGATGGAGAGAATTATGAACAGTTCCAAATACCAGTAAATTTTGGCCCAATTTTGTCTATTAGAAAGCTGAAGATGAAGAGGAATTTTATCTTTCAGCATGAAAATGACCTCAAGCATACATCAAAGTCAACAAAAGAATGGCTTCACCCTTATGAAAATTTAAATTTTGGAATGGCCCAGCTAGAGCCCAAACCTAAATCCAATTGAAAATCTGTAGGGTGATCTGAAGTGGGCTGTGCACAGGAGATGCCCTCACAATCTAACAGATTTGCAGCTCTTTTGCAAGTATTGTGAATGTGACTCCAACAGCAAGGAAGATTGTGGAAATATTGCCAAGTCAAAATATGGCATGCTGATAGACTTCTACCCTAGAAGATTGAATACTGTAATTAAATCAAAAGTTGCTTCAACAAAGTATTACTTTAAGGTTTTATGCAACCAGCTTATTGCAGGTTTTTATTTTTTATATCTTGCCCCTAACAGATCTGTTTGTTTTTCAATTGAATTGTATAGGTTATAGGTCACATTAAAGGTCACAAAAACCTGCCATTTTAACCCTCTGTACATGTATTAAAAGTAATTCTACCAATATGGAAATGTGAAACACAGGTGAAAATAGGAATGTTCTATCCTACATCTGGTTCTGTGATAACAGAGACCATCTTGGTCTGTGTAAATCAAAAGCAAAGCCACTGCAGTACTGTAGCGTTCATCAGCAATGGGTCGCCGCAGCTTGATCCGTGTCGAGAATTTCTTCTCAGCAGGAACCCAAACTGTGGCTCCGAGGTACGGAGAGGAACAACAAAGGAGACTGCAGGCCTAGCATCTGCGGGAGCGTCCTCCGCGGGAGCGTCAGCTGGAGCGTCCTCCACGGGAGCGTCCACGGGAGCGTCCGCGGGAGTCCGCCATCGGAGCGTCCGCGGGAGCGTTCACGGGAGCATCCGCTCAGCCTCTGTCAGAGCCGCCGTGACTCACGTGCAGTTTGATAACAAGGAAAGCGGCTTGGGCAAAAAGCGCGAGCGGCAGGAGGTGGAGCCCAAAATAATACAGTAAATGAGCACCACAGAGATGGACAATAAAAAAACAAGCCCCAGTGTAAGGGGGGGGGGGCACTGAGTCCTGGATACTGTCCCATAATGTGGGACAGTGCTGTCATTAATTTGAACCTTTATCTGGAGAAGTCATTTAATTGAGCATCCTCCATGACAGCATGACAGCTTCGGTGGGTGTTTGAAGATACTCGCTGGCAGCATGACAAGGGAAGGGGGGGGTCTTTTAACATCTGGGGTTGTGGGTGGGGGGGGGTATGTTTGATTGCTCACTTGTTAATAATGTT
>JAODKL010000040.1:24958773-24970827 GCA_026780765.1 Petrocephalus schoutedeni
ATATGTGGACATGCAATGAATCTGCACGTGGTGAAAGGTCGTGTGACTATATTTATGTATACATCTATCTATGACTATATATATATATAATATCAGATCAAACAGACAACAGAGCTGGCAGTACGGGCGCACTGCGGGTCCCTCAGTCAGTAGGATTGAAGTCATACCCTATGGTTCCCCACACCATGATGCTGGGAGTAACGCTGATGTGTCTCTCCACAACATTGGCAGGATTGGTCCTCTCCCCTCAGCTCCGCCATACGTGCACACAATGGTCTTCCAGGGCCATGCAGAACCGAGATTCATTGCTGAACATGATCAGATGCCACTCATCATCAGTCCATGCCTCCTGGTTATGGCACCACTCCAAACGCAACCGTCTCTGCGCTGGTGTTAACGGCAGCCTACCCGTGGGACGGTGATCCCGTATATAAGTTCCCACCAGTCATCGAGACACAGTGCGGAATGACCCGGGGGGCTGTAGAGAGGCCGACACCTGTGTCCGGATGGCAGGCACAGATGTCTTTGGGTTCTGTAATGCTTGCCACACAATATGACGATCTTTTCTTGATGTGGTCGTATGTGGGTGCCCATTGGTTCCAACATCGGGCAACTGTGACATCTGCATGCTCCACACCTAGCCTCATGCACCCCCTATAAAACTCCATCAAGTGCTGGTAATGCTGGTAATGATCTATGAAGCATCCTCTGTGTTCGGTGACTAGACATGCCAGGTCCTTGCATACAGCCCCCCGGGACATACCCATCACTGGTCTGCACGTGTACCAAATTACATCCAAAATCGACCATTACTTCTGGGCGCTTAACTTTTTTTGTCGCTGAGTATATATTGGAAGTGTTGGCAGGGTTGCCTTATAATTATTGCTACTGATTCAATTTCATTCGATTTCCTGGGGAATTCTTGTTCTGAACCAAGCAAGCAATGCACTTTTCTCGGATTCCCCAAAAAAGTGTGCAAAGGGCAGCCAAACCTTCAACAAAAGTAATGGATGGGTGACAATAAAAGTTCGTTATTCTGTCCAGGTTCGTGTGATGTGGCATACTTCCTTAAATAGCCTTTAACTGGCCACAGGATATTAAATGCTGTAAAATTATCAATTAAAAATACATAATTATGGAGTAAGGTGCCGTCCTTAGAGTGGGAGCTCTTGTTTGACATATGGTTCTGAATGGCAGCTCATGGCTTCTGTTGTAGTTGGTTGTGAAGCGTACCTGACATGGCTGGCATCTGTGGACAGATGATATAATAAGAGGATGGAAATTAGAGCAGTGGAAAGTAAGCGTTACCAGAAGGTACCACACCAGGAAAACAAATCACACAGGAGAGGCGCAGTGGTCGATAGCACGGAGAATCGAGCTGTCTCCTTCGTGTGGGGGTTGGGGGGGCTGTCAGTGAGCCGTGCGTGGGCGGGCCAGGCCTCCCCCAGATGAGAGCTTCTTTGTCAGAAAGCACCAATCACAATGCTTGATGGGAGACATATCTGAGGGAGGGGGATGGTGGAGGGAACAGGTTGGGGGGGTGCTATACTTTTCCATCCTAGACAAAGGCACGCATGGGTCGGGTCCTGCAGACATCGCCAGTCAACCGTAATACACAGAAACAGACCCAGCTAATGCGAGCCATTCGTTTCATTTGAGTCACCTGCACACCCATCAGCATGAAATGAATCTTTCCATTGAATTTAAATCACAGGTGAGCGGATGAAAGCAATATACAGTAGCGGCAAACAGCACAACACAGAGGGATCGTAGAGATATGCACAGATGTAAATATGATGAAAGCAAAAAATATATTCAAAGCAAGCACAGAGCACAGAACATAGAATAATGCTCCACAGAGCCAGGGGTAGACATTATTTTATAAATCAGGTATTCATTTATTGTTATTTTTTTAAATTGTGAGCTTTTTCACCCCTTTTCGTTTGATTGAAGGAAGCACAATTGATTAGGAATGGGGGTTTTGTCGAACATCCCGTGACAGCTGGTACCTGGCAGAAAAACCCAGTAAAGGATATCATTCAGACAAAAATGAGTCCCTGAAAGTGACAAAGGCCGTCAGAAAATTAATTATTTTACTATGTAAATTTATTCAAGAGAAATTTAACAAATGTTGTCTGTTGTGGTCAACCCCTCAGTTGTGTCTGTGCTTAGATGTGCAATTGTATTTATTCACCATAATAAGCATAATTAGCACTGTGTACAGGTGACTTGTTGCATTTCGCCTTTTTTCCATATCTGTACACTGCTTCCTGAAAATGCAATCTTTTGTTATCAATTCTTGGTTAAAGGTTTTCAGTTTGGATATTTTCCACTGCCGTGGCCCCAGTTGAGAATCCTGCCTGAGGGGTGGGCTCATTGCTGAGAGCTTCCCCTGGTTCCTTAGTGGATGTCCTCCTTATGGGAAACTAATCTTGCACACCTTTTCCCCATTTGCCTGCTGCTTTTTTTATTCTATTTTTCCTTTTTCCAGCTTTTTTTCCAGAGTTGTCGCAGTGAAAACGCTCGGGTCTGGGTTTTTACCTAGAAAAGTGAACGTGCATCATTCTCATTAGAGGATGCGATAATCGCTGAAACCTTTTGTTTTTGAAGTACAATCAAGCATTTCCAGAATAGACGTGGCTCCAAAAGCAGGTTTTTTTTAGGATTCCCTGAAAAACACAAGCTCCTGCCTCTGTTTGGGGCACTTCAGCTGTGGAGATGTGGGCCGGCCCAGACGGGGAACCTGGGCCAAGCCAATAGGAGAGGTGGGCCCCAGACTGAGCGACATTGTTCCCACCAGCAGCAAATTAATGGGCACAGCCGAAAAACATGTGCCCCCCCCCCCCCATTTCGGATGTTCCTCTCAGTTGCGGGTCTGCCAGTAGACTTGGCGCATGAAGCAGACGGCTGGTGCCATTTTCACAGGTGGCGAGGAGATGGGATAGCTGGTCGGGGGTAATATCGGCCGAGTCAAATCATCATCTCTCAAAATTGCTCAGCAAACAAAAAAAGCGGCTTTTGCAAAAATGGGCCAAATCAGAGCAGGATGCTAGTTTGTGTGTATGTCTGCCTCAGCTGCTATTTCCCATTGATCTCTGGGCTAATGTACAATAACAGGCCATTAAGCTGAACAACTGGCTCCATTTCTGATCTGTCTACTTCTGCTGGTCACGTTTATTTTCATATCACCATGTGGCCATAATTATTGCAATAAATGACCCTGACAAAATCCATTCTGCATTATAGGATAAAAATGCTACTAAAAACCACGGAAAGAGATTCACATTCTTCTGGACATTTCCCCGGGTCACTACTCCAATCTGAAATGCAGGGACACTGTAAATTCACATTTAGATTTAGGAAACCCAGAGTGTTTGTGTGGAGTCCCCCTCAAACCTTATGGGCTCCAGTCCAGTTCAGTGGTTCACAAAGCCTCGCTATGGCCACTCCACCTTGTCAAAAAACATGATGAGATCAATGCATGGCGCGATTTACCAGAAACTCATACATGAAAATGAGATTCCCAGAGCGTGGACTAACCAATAGACACATTTTCGCAGTCTGTGAAATGCTTTATCAGAGCAGTATTATGATGCAGCACACTCTGGCTCTGGCTAATGTTCAGTTTACTCACACGACGAAAGAGCTTCCCTGGGATAATCATAATTCATCTGCCTGAATGGAGAAAAAAATTAACAGCCAGCACCACATTGTTACAGCAACAGCAAGCTTCAAACTAAAAGACATGAGCTAATGTTGAGAGCTGAGCTAATGCTCGAGAGCCTTATAGCCTCCATTACACATGTCACAATTTCACGCTCTTTTTTCAAGCTGCATGCTAATGCATGCTAACTGCTTGTTTGCACTCCTCATGTCTGCATGTGCTTCCTCTCACAGTCTAAAATCATGCAGGCAAGTTAGCTGCTCTCTCTAAACTGTGAATGTTGTGCTTGAGCGCCTTAGAATGGAACACTGTCCAATGAGCAGTGTCCCCTGCCTTGTAGCCTGTACATTCTGTGATAGGCTGACCATGACCTTGCACTGGACAGCAGCAACGTAAGATGGATGGCTATATGACTGGTTGCATTTCCGTTTATATCCGCATGGACTTTCGGCCACAGTGTCTGACCTTTTGTCTAAAGGTGATCAGTAGTTCACCTCATCGCTTTTATCGCTTTGTCTTTTGACACAACAAGAGCTAACAATGTCTACCTCTTATTACATCAGAACTCGACCTTCCAGCTGAGGTCTAGTCACATGCCACTTAATGCACTGCCCAAGCTCTTCCCTCAGTGTTACCTCATCATCTGAATCGACCTAAATGTGCAAAAGGTCCAGACAGAGATGCCTGCCCTTGACAGCTGCTATTCCTTGGATCAGCACTGCTCCTAACACCCTAAACCAGCATGCAGCAGCTGATCTGATTTATGCGTTATGCCCTGCTGTTCCTGCAAAACAGCTGGCGCTGCAAAGTGCTAATATCTGTAAAATATAATCTGCAAGCCCAGGGGCTGTTTTCAAAGAGGAAACAATTCATTAATTGATAGTCTAATTACAGGTAATGTGGCAACTGGTTTCAGGCTGTGGATTCAAGACTACTGTGCTTTTCAACCAGCTGTTCTGGGGTCAAGGTGGTAGGGTGGGTTTAAGTCTGCTGTACTTCTCACACCTGTAGGAGCATTTCTCAAAACAGTTCATGCATACAGCACAACATTATAATTTAGCTGCAAAGCATGTAACTTACCAAAACAATTAACTCATGCCTCAAAAGCAAATAATTCCATCAATGAATTAGTCACTACCACCAAAATGAAAAGTACAATCAGCATCATTTTAACCATGAGAGCCAAAATGCTCAGATATATTGCCAAAATACCAGTTTAAATATTCTCCCTAACTCCATCTCCCTAACTCCACAATGCTGAATGATAGCTGGTTCCCATGTTCTCATTACCACTAACTGCTACTTTTCTCTAGAAAACTTATTCATGTGAAATACAACAGTTTCAACATTGCAAGGCTCTACATTCCGGTATGTAAAGTTCACTGGCAAGAGAAAGCACTCATAAGCACATGTAACTTCTTCAGATCTCAAGACACAGCACAATAGGGCAAGAAAAAGTCACATAGCACATCAAAATGGCAATGCAGGACCAACCAAATCATGTACAAACACATCAATGCTATTTATTGAATATATTTTTAGATTGGATAATTGTTTTGCATGTGGTGGGTAACATGATGATCACATACATGTATCGTTTTGGTTGGAAAATTATTACAATGGGAAACTGCATAATCTACATTCAGTGACAAAGGAAAGTTGAGCACCCAGACACTGGTGGAAATGAATGGAATCTGCATGTGGTGAAAGGTGGTGTGACTGCATTGCAATGATTATAATATCAGAGCAAACAGACAACGGAGTTGGCAGTATGGGCACACTGCTGGTCCCATGGCGGTCATCCGTGGGAATGCAGAACCGAGTTTCATCGCAGAACATGGTACAATGCCACTCGTCGTCAGTCCATGCTGCCCGGTTAGGGCACCTCTCCAAACACTGCCGTCTCTGCGCTGGTGTTAACGGCACCCTACGGGCGGGAGGGTGATCCCGTAGTCCGGCTGATGACAGTCATCGAGACACAGTGCAGGATGACCCGGGTGCTGTAGAGAGTTTGATACCTGTGTCCGGATATCAGGCGCAGGTGTCGTGGGGTTCTGTAATGTTTGGTGCACAATGCTATGGACCTTCCTTTGGTGTGGTCTGTTTTGACCAACCAGAACCTTCATGACGTGTGGGTGCCCTCACGTGCCCATTGATTCCAACATCGAGCGGTTGTGACATCTGACATCTCATCACTGGTCTGCACATGTACCAAATTACATCCAAATCAGACATTACTTCTGGGTGCTTAACTTTTTTTGTTACTGAGTGTATTTTGACCAACAAAACTAAAGCAACAGAAAATTGAGCCAAATGATGACAATTGCGTGAAACCATTTGCATATAAGTAACTAAAACATTTGGAAATTTGTGTGAAGCAATGAGAGATGATGTTCTGCTGTGCAGAAGTGACATTAAGGTGTAGGAATTACACTTGCTGTTTTGCAAATGTTAATTGTCATTTGAGAAATGCTCCAAAGTGATTGAGAAAAAACTATGATAAATTGTTTTTCTGTGACCTTTAATTTATAATAAAGATAATAAAGCAATTCCAATACAGAAGAACTGCACTGCATTATAAAGTCAGTTTCACTGGTTTCAATATACTAGTAGCCCTCGCTCTACAGGATTAAACATCACGCCAAGCTTGTCCAACACCTCTGCACTGCTCATCTTCTGATTAATAAAGCCACGCCTGCCACACCACCCCGAGCTCTGCTCCAAATGTCTTTTCAGACCACCTGCCTATACCCAAGTAATCATCTCTGGAGACAGGGGGTGAGAATACTTTCCATTCACATATTTCATGTTCACCTGCGATACGGACGCCAGAGATATTTCACTACTCGCACCTCTGAACAGGGTATTCTGTATCTCTGTCCTGATCTACAGGGAACTGCTGTGATATTGAGGTGGCTCTGAATGATTAAAAACTCAAGTAACAGGTATACTGCGGCACATGATCCAAAATCAAAAGTTATGGCTTATAAAATGTTCCTGCTGTACTATGAGGAATCGGTTTGGGATTAAAGAGCTTCATTTTTGTTTTAAGAAACAGGGTAAATCCAGAAGGTGAGAATTGCCTTTCAAATGCTTGGCAGGGACTTATCAGACTTGAGTAGTATGGAAATGTAAGCAGATCAGTCTGAGTTCAATCTCCTGCTCCCTTCTCCCCTAAAATCCCCAGAGACCTGGATTATCATCACCTGTGCTCTGTTTTCCCTCTCCTCCCTCAGTCTCACCTCCCTATGGGCCAAAGGCTATAAACAGCATTATTATCTTTGGCTCTAAGTCTGCCTTGATGATGTCACCAACAGGGACGTGTCTTCCAGGGACCACGATGCATTTCTGCCCCCCCCCCCCCCTTCTTGGACCCATGAGGTCCCCACCATCTTGTGATGAATGGCCCCTTTTTGCCCCGCCCGCTTCATAATGCAAGGAAATTTGTTTTTATCGCTCTGTCTTTGAAGACAGAAATTCAGCATGGTGTCTTTCAGATGCAACCAGATCAATGTAAATGAAATGACTACATCAAAATGATTTTCTAAAAGCAAAACGCCACTTCAGAAAGTAAAAAATGATCTTGTATGACAGACCAAAGACAGCCACAGATGCTGGTTCAGGGGAATATTTATTTTGCTTTGACTTTTATAAAAAGGAAAGCATTTTTCTCATCAATATTTATTATCCCTAACAGCGAAATGTCTTGAAACTAACAGTGAGTACAATTTTAAAAACCATCTGAAATACATGAGCCAAAGTAATATGAAACAATATACAAATATGTATTAAAAAACATAACATCTTTAATCAGGCTTTTTGGAAGGGGTCATTAAATGATGATGTGAAGATAAGGAACATGCAAACAAAAGTGCGGGTATTTAAATCAGTGTACTGCTGTTTAATGACGGGCAAACTGAAATCGTTTATTTGAATTGACAGGGGAAGGATTTGCATGCATCTGCAAGACAGAAGTCCACTGCACAGACGCTGTAGTATTATGTAGTGAGGGCATTCGAGGGTCTTTTTTAAAAATGTAAGCGAACTCCTGGGAGAAATATATTTATTTTTCCTGCGTATGGGTTATCTCTGCTGTGCCCCCCTCCACTTTCGTTTGACATCTTCGCTGTCAGGTGGAAATGAAGGCAGAAGGCCGACTAACGCATTCCAAGTCACGGCTTAGCACTCTATGAGGAGCAGATGCGGGCTGATGAACCCATTGGGTGTGGCGCACAGGCGGCCTGCCTGAGGTGGGGGGCAGATGGGTGGAGCTTTGCCCCCCCTCCCCCCCGGTCAGCCTTTTTCATCTGTAGAGGAAAAGCAACTGGGGATTTTGCTGCAGAGCCGACAGAATTAAACAAACCTACATTACAGCACCATTGACGTTAACACGAATGCGCAGAGACTCATCAGTGCACTTCTGCGGCCTCGCTATCACTGATATTCCCGACATTTTCTCAATAATATCCTCCCCTGCTATTTATGTAACACAAAGGCATCAACTACAGCAATGAATATTTAACAAACCAGCTCATAGTTCACAGAGTTATTCTAAGATGGATACAATAGCTAATAGTTCTTTAACAAAAAAAAAAAAATCATGCTGGCTGCCATTGCTGGTTTGATTTGCAAGCAAACCCGACTTATTTCTATACAGAACATGGGCAGCTTGGATACAAACATTATGTTTCATAACACTGAGTGACATCACAATAAAAGGAATGCCAAGGCCCACTCATGCGCAACCCATTAATATCCCGAAATGCTAGACCATGGGAAGGTCCGGCTGGCTGCTGTTGGCATTTACCGTGACGCTGGGCGAGGGGATATATGGCAAATGAAGAAGCAGGTGTCCAGCCCTGGGCCTCAGCCGAATTATAGCAGAAGTCAAGGTTTCCCAGCTCTCTGAAGCGCATGCAGCACTGACCTCCCCACCGCTTCCTTTGGAATTGCTGCAGAGTGGGAGTGCAAAACGCCACTCCAGCAGACAGCATCCCCCCCAACCATCCACCCCACCCAGTCATGAGTATAAATCTTTTTAAAGACCACCACTTTGTCACGTTAAGGCCAGTTTACGACCCGGACCACCATTTGTAATATGTTTTATTTATGTTAAAGAACCTGGTATAATTGACCACTTCAGAGTGATGGGGTTTAAAAAATAGTTTAAGTAACTTATATAAAATATAACCTAAAAACGCACAATATAAGTAAGCTCTTTTGTTTGACAGCCTTTCCTGTGTTATTTTATAACAAGAATAAACATTACTTTGTCCCCAACACAATACAGATAATTAAAGTCTTTCCATCCAGCAGGCACGATGGGACCATTGTGATGGTAATTAACTCACGGGACACACCAGAAAAACCCTTAAAATATTAATGATACCCTCGTATCCTCCAGACAGCGGCAAATGCCGCCTCATAACAATAAAAGCTGTGACACCGCCATCTCTATTTGGGCTGCAGGCAGCCGAGGCCATAACCCAGAGAGACAGGTGCCTGGGCCAATTCCGGGCCCAGACGGTGAGGTGAATGGAGTCTCCCAAACTGATAAAAAATACACGGATGTTGATTGGCACCAGAAAACAAGGCCACTAAGTGCATTTCTTTCAAAAATTTTGATTTAAATTTTTTTTTTTTCTCAGAGCTGTTTTGCCTGTTTTGGAATCAATAGAGTTATTGAAAAGGAGGCCTTAAGAGAGAATAGCACATAGCCCAGGCTCAAAAACTGGAGCTCCTTTTAAAGAAGTATTCTGGCAATTTTTTATTTCAGCTCCGATCTGCCAGTTTTATCATATGAATCTACACTATAATAAAAATGTTAAATACGTAAAACTGTAACATATGAAAGAGAAAACGAGAACATATCGGATTAAAAAGTGTTAATGGACAACCTAAACGTCTATCCCCCCCCTCCCCCACCAACATGGCACGCAAAGCCAGGCCAGACACACTAGCTGTTTATACAAGAACAAAGGTAAAGCAAAACAGACGATTCACACAGAACCTGGGGAAAAAAGAAGGATTTATGGGTCCTTTTTTGGTGGGGGGGGGCTTTAAAGGCGAGTGTGAAACAAGGATAAATCAGGTAGTGTTTCTGATGTGCTGAGGGACCTTCCAGGGACACCATAAATCTGTACTGTGCTCAAAAAGCTTCCAGATCAGGGAAACACATCAGCCTTCCCCTGGGGGAAGCCCCTGTCTCAGCAGACCTGCAACCGGCGACCTTGGCTACGGGTGATTGGGTGATGCTGACAGGCAGGAGACAGACCATTGGCTGCTCTTCATCAGATGGAAACGCTACCTGAGCTGCCTTCAGACTCTACAAGGAGTCACTCTCCTGACCATCTTATATTATATACATATCTCTGATGGTCTAGCAGTATGTATGTCATGGTGTAACACCTGCAATTTCGGAATCTGTCTGTCTGTCTGTCTGTCTGTCTGTCACAGTTTCTACGGCTCCAAAGAGTGGCCTTTCACAGGCAGATAGCTGACATGACTAACAGGCGCCCTGCTGACCCACCCGCTGGGAAGGTGCAGTGAAATGCCCCACTCACTGGCTCCCTTTCCCACAATGTGTCTGCAGGCTCACAGGAAGGCCAGTTCACATGAAAATTCCTCATTGGCTCGAAGACTCTCACTGTCTCATCCAAAGAGCAGGTTTTGCTGCTTCCGGCCCAATCGGAGCATGAGAACAATCACTCAACTATCAACCGTGAATAAAAAATACGAAAACTTGAATATTTCTATTTCTAGTTCGTAATTATTTCTATACAGCAGTATGTTCACAGACTCAAATTCTTACACATTTACTCAATAGGTGCCATCGGGTTTCGAATGAGCAGCTTAGTGGCCAGCCGAGACGGGGAAGAAAACAATGCGAAATTATCAGGATCAACCGGGAGACAACATCTACAGGTTTCGGAGTGAAATGGGCTGGAAAAACCGCGGCCAGGGAACACATCAAATGCAGTTAGTGCCAGGTGGCTCCAGACTCTGACAGGGCTGTAAAAGGCCGGGCTGGAGGAGCCACCACACAAGGCCTGAGGTAAATATTTAGCATCACTGATGCCATTGGAATGATGCTGTATTCCCAGATCAGGGAGGAAGCCGCCAAAACCCATCCACCCCCCTCAGAATGGGCCAAATAGGGAAAAGACACAGCAAGCCATGGAGGGAACAGTGGCTGGGTGGGGGGAGGCAAATGTAAGTGCCCTCCCTTCCTGCCTTGCTGCCAAGACTAACTCAAGCAGAAGCATAAGAGCGACACACTGGAAACAGGGGGGGGGGGGTGGCAGTAGAGCTCAACACGGGACCCACCCAGAAGATGGGCGTTAATGGAGAGTTTGCAAGATTATCGTGGCTTACGTCATGCTTAGCGTGAAGGGGAATTCTTCAAATAAGTTTTTTTGCAATAACTTTTATTTTTACATTGCTTCATTTTAATTGGTCTGGGTCCCGTAGTTCATTCTGAGCATTAACAACAGCAGCACAGCTACTGCAGCAATATTGTTCCAGTTAACTGTTGTTTTGTCATCTCTGTATCTAGTTAATGCCTCCCCCAGGTGGAATCCTTCATTTTCTTTATTCCTGCTGCCTATTCACACATTCCTGTTTTTATTAAACGAAATGATGGATTTCTGGTACAATTCTTGGGTTTTGTTTCTCTGTGATCTGGAATATAACCGGGAGGTCGGCCAGCTTTAACACGAGAGTCTGAACCCATAAAAGGCCTCTGCGGCATTCCCGAGGACGAGCTGAGGGCTGCGTCATCTCAGAGGGAGAGACTGTCATACAGACGGAGAGAGAGATCCGACGTATGTATCTGTGAAAAAAGAGGCATTCCAGCTTTAAGGGGGAAAGGTATGATCTGATCCCCCACCAGCTATTCTGTAAATGATAATAACAGCTGTGAGGCGTCAGGGTCGATCCCAAGTGGAAAGAAGTTTTTGCACTTTTCCAGAATGTCAGTGAAACGAAAGAAGCGCCAAATCACAGGCCGCTAATCCACAGCCGCCCCGCCCCCCCCAATGCCTTGGCTGACAGCCACCCTGTGCTTTTGTTCCATGAGAGAGGTGGCAGGTGACAGAACCTCCCCCCCGTCCCCTGTTTTGCCAGGGCCCAGACTGCTGTTTAAACACCAGCCGGGAAGGGCAGGGCCTTGGGGTGGGGCTGGAGGGGCTGTAGGCATGATTATGGCCCCCGGTCAGCGCCACGGTCGGCGACGCTCGGAGCTGGGAGGTCTGGGCTGAGCTCCATAGCTGTCAGCTGCTACTCATGGCACCCCCAGCCCCCAGCTAGCGGAGTAAGCAGCTAAGAGTGGGCCGGCGCTGTAAGGAAGAGTGGGCCGGCGCTGTAAGGAAGAGTGGGCCGGCGCTGTAAGG
>JAODKL010000040.1:24971583-24985916 GCA_026780765.1 Petrocephalus schoutedeni
GGGGGGGGGGGGGGGGGGGGGGGGGGGGGGGGACAAGAGGGCAGCCTGGAATTATGGGTATTAATATCACGGCCATTATAAACCACAACCTCAACTTCTGCCCAGTTTGTGTATAACTGTGTCTTCCCAGCAATCCCACAACACATGGGGGCTGACCACTTCCTGGGGCCCAAAGGGCCAGCACTCCTCCCAGTGGCAGACAGACAGGAACAGGTGCTCCCCAGTGCTGCAGATGGACGGGGTGACCTCATGTCCGCCGTGGATCCAGCAGTCACCGCTGGTGTCAGCTGCCAAGTCGAATGAGCTTTGCCAGTCTTGGCATCACCCTTTAGGGGCCAAAACCATCCCGTGGCCACACCGAGAACAGAGATATACCCCAGCAAAATGCCGCACATTAAAAACTTATTTCTGAATTGAATTGTGAATTCAATTCACAAATAGAGCAACATCCTGGCTTGTATTTTTATTTTTATAAGGTTGTATTTTTGAATTTGAATTTTGAATTACTTTTCAAAGTGGTTACAGTTTTGTTCCTTCTGAAAAATGATACATATTTTTTTAATAAACAAATAGATAGATAAAAAGGTCAGTAGATCAGCTCTACTTCAAGAATGTGCTCGTTTCACTTTTACTACCCCCAAGCATTTTTTTTCTGGGTATACTCGTCACTTATAAATTAAAAATTATGAAACAGAGAGTATTCTTATAGTTATAATGCACAACATGTGAAACATTTCAGTTCCTAGGAACAACAGTTTAGAGAGGGAACCTCCATGAACATGTTAAAAAGTCCATGTCCCGCTGGAGCACTGCAACAGCTAATATAAAACTTCTTTTAATTTTTTATTTTCACTTTTTTCATAATGTCCACATTTCTCAGTTAATAGTTGTGACCAGGGACCCAATGTGGCATTACATAGATTTCTGTGACAACAAAAGATGCTACGTACTTCACTTTTGTGCTAAAAATGTACCCCATTTACAATGTTGCGTGATTTTAATGTCATTTTAAGCAGCTAAATTGCTGGCTTGGTGTTATTTTTTTTTAAGTTGGCAGTTTTAAGATATCAGTATAGTTTAACATTTCAAGCAGCCTGCTGCCCATATTCTGGCAGTCACAATGTGTGAAATACAAATAAGACATCACTGCAATGAAAAAAGAAACAAATCCTTGAAATGCACGTCGGTTTTACTTGAAGCAAAACCCTGTTTCCATTTTTATTCTCCCTTAATAAAATGCATTTTTTAAGGTCTGAAATTTTTCATTCTGATAGTTCATCGTGACAGTGATTCTTTTTAAAATATCCCCTACGGCATTACAAACCGGTCAACTCATTTGCCAATTTCTTCTCAAGCAAAATAACGGCCTGCTTCTGTGACATCTAAAAGTAATAGAGGCTGATGTGATGTATGTAACAATCCCACATCCAGAGCCTTCCCCAGTGCATGCCTACCGCTCATTTCCATCACGTACAGAGACTGTGCGTCCAATGTCATTCTCTCCAGCTGCCCTGAGACATTTCAGGCACCCATTGTGGACCATGGCTATATTTTCACACACATTTCTGTGTGTCATCAGCTGATGCAGAGGTTAACAATCGTGAACATGCTCAGGCAAATCCCAGGACTGCCGAATCCCGGCTGCTTATGGACCCTTGAGATGTTTTACAGGAATGCCCTCATTAAACACCCAACCTATTAAACATGTTTAGATGAATGGACAAAGTTGGAAAATTGGGACCCATAAATCACAAGCCACTGAGGATGAAAGCATCTACTAGGAAATAATGGAGAGAGAGTTTCATTTTGCTTCACTTAGAGATGGAAAGCACTTCAGAGCAGGTATTGGCTTGATGGGAGTGACTGTACGCTGCCTCGTGCAGCCCAGAGCTTTCACATAACAGCTTCTCTGTGCAGCAGATCTCTGAGAGGTACGGGTTCTGGTGGAAACCTAGTTCAGGCTCGAGAGTCTCCACCTGAGCCGTGGAAAACGGAGCGGGTCGGATCTGTGGTGTGGCATGCCAAGAAAGCCCCCCCCTCCTCCCCCGCCATAATTTCCCAGAAAATGGACTTTTCCTGGAAGATGTACTGAAAACTGCCCAGTAGACAAACGTATCACAGCACACTGACACCAGGAAATAGTTCAAAATGGTGCTACAATTTTCCTGTCAAAAGCAGCGCTATTGCATTTCATTATGCTTATCCGTCAGCAACTGAAAACTGTCAGCTAGCCGCTGCTCGCATTGTGCAAAACCAACATAAGTTCACATTTGAGAATAAGAAGACAAAACTCAGGAATCAAAAGACATAAGCAAATGCATGACTAAATTATATTTTCCAGGGTTTTGAATATAAGCATTTGATCAACGTGAAAAGCCATCCACCCATCCACCCATCCATCCATCCATTCATCCATTTTCCAAACACTTATCCTGGTCAGGGACTAGAAAAACCTTCCTCACATTCAGCCTGCAGGATATTTGAGATTGTGAGATGTTCTGGATCATCACCATGTTGCACTACCCTGGCCCACCCTGCGGCATACCCCCCAGCCCCACCACCCACTCTCACTTCCCGGCCTACAGCCTCCCCGCACCAGCGGGCGCGCAGCTGAGGGCCACCTCGGACGGGCCCTGGCAGGGCCGCCAGCACGGCCTCTGCACTCAGCTCTTGGCAGGCTCAGGCCAGTCGGGGCGCAGGCCCAAACGAGGACCACCCTCCCTCATGAGAGCCTAAGTGTCCACTTCAGCGCAGTCACATGTATTCCAAACACATCCGCACAAACTCATGGCACGCAAACACGTGCGTGCAGATCTGCAGCTGTTACATGCGTGCATTCTCAGCATGTCTCGGTCTCATTGTCGGCACTAACTGAATTTTACTGTGGATAGAAACCATCGCAATATAAGTAATGTTGAATGACTACCAAATAACTACCAAATCACAGCTGTAAATGGCTTCAGCTGGCAAAAGGAAAATAAGGCAGAGATTCAGCGCTTGGCCCGCGACTCTATTTGTGGAAGAGATTCCAGCCTCTCCGTGTCTCCCTGGGCTGCCACCACCATTTTGGCTGCTCTGGGGGCAGCCAGCTTTGGCCGCAAGCTCACAGTGCCTTCTCTGTGTCCTGCGGGGACCACCCTGCCGACAGCCGCAGAGGGCCCCACAGGCTGCGCTCAAGGACGACGAGGGCTCTAAGGCCCCGCCAGGCGGGGGCTCACCTCGAGTTGCTCCGCCTCCAGTGACGGGGCAACGAATTAGCCCTGAATTCCCTGCGTTTTGTTACAGTCTATTTCAGGAGAGCACCGCGCTCGGCCTGCGCATATTCCAGGGTGAAGCCCCTGCATGCTGCAGAGTGAAACAGCACTTAAATCCCCCCACCTGCACTCCATTATCGCACCATCGCCTCTCCACGCCGAGGAAACGTGGCAATGTGCTCTGCTGCTGGTAACACTCCCAAGGATTTTTATTCTTTGCACTGCACCACAGTAATGATGGATGCCTGTAATGTGGCTAATATTGATATAGGGTCCACCATAATGCCTTGTATAAAAACTTATATATTTTCCCCATACACACAAGGCTCATTAATCACCGTGGCAAATGCAGCATTTGAAGCATTTACCTTTGCAATGGACAGACCCTGTTCCTCAGCCCTCCCCCCTCCCCCCCTCACCCGCCCCACCCAGGGGAAGAAGGGCTAAGTACACCCTGTCCCCTCGGCCTCTCACTGGCACAAAGTGAGAAAAGCCCTGACATGACACAGGCTTCGGGGGAGCAGCTCAAACAGCCCCAGAGTTTGATGGCTACTCTGGAATAATCTAGAAGAAGTCGGAGGTTAAAAGCCTCCCAGCTCAGTGTTTTTACTGGGTTTTCACTATTACTGGGATAATACCGGGTCGTGATGTATTTGGCCCCTGTTGATAAACACCATCCATTGCCATGACATGGCAGAAACGTAGCGTGGCTTTCACTGTTTGTCACGGCTCCCACTGGAAGGAAAGCCCTCTCCAGGCAAACGGCTTTATTATGACTTTTCATGGAAACATACTGTTCGTGAAGGCTGTGCAAATGCATTAGGCCAGCAAGTGAAGATTTTATTTGGATTATACAGGGCTATATTTTGAAGTGTTTGTCTGATTATGGGCTATTTAGCTGAACTGTCCAAGCCAGTCTTGTTTGAACATTCAGTGGGTCTTAGCATGATGTATGTCAATATGTAACAACCAGAAAATTACTGCACATTTTACCCAAAATGGTGAGACACAGCTCAAGGTAGCGAGCAGGTGACGGAGCTTCTGCACAGAATATGACGCTGGCTGCTTTGGAAAAGCAGCTTATATTTGTTTATCTGCTACCAGTCACGGCTGTTGGCATATCTGCACAATGAGGAGTGTGTGATCGGAGAGGACCTACTGATGCGAAGGCTACTGTAGCTGCTGAAGTCTCAGCTGCATCAACGCTGCACAGCTCAGCACCGCTGACAGATCCCGCCCGGAGGCCCATACTGACCTTCTCAAATCAGAATTGGAAAGTGACCTCAGAAGCTTACTGATCATTACTAGTAGACAGGACTAGCACACCACGTTTTTACTGCTCTGAAGCATATACAAAAACCAGAAATTACACATATAACGACGTTCAGAAGAAATAGTGAAATGAATGCTAAAATTCAACAATGAAATTGTGCATTTAAATGCGCCCCCATATCACTCCTGAGGTTCCACAGATCAACTGCTTGGTAAGTCCACAGTGAAGCATCTGCTGTGTACTCTATGTGCGTCAGAAGGTGTGAAGCGCTGTGCCTTGCAGCTGGAAGCATATCCATCTCCTGCAAAGCTCCTGCTGAAAATGACTGGACGGCACACTTGTGGAAGTCACTAGCTTGCCTCTAGATTATGAATCACAGTACAAGGAAAAGGACCACCTTCCCGGTGTTACTGACAGTCATCACTCCACTACCCGAGTGACAGAACTTTACATGTCTTGGGCCAGGGGTTTACAGTATATAGAGGTGGGTCACAGGGGGACCCAGCTGAAAGCTGATTGGCTCTCCTCTCCTATCACTCACCAATTCAAAACATATCATTGACTAATAATGAGGCTGGCATAAAAAAAAAACATTGAATTGCCCCTGCCATCAACAGCCCGGGAAGAAGGCAAGTGATGGCTGATCTCATGCGACCTTGAGATGCTCCTCTGTACTCCGCCTGCCCCCTGGGAGCAAGTCTGGTGCCACCTGCTTTGTCTGTGCCTGTTTACACATGCTACATTTATGAGTCCATTTAAATACCCTGCCTATTAAGAACATAAGAACATAAGAAATTTACAAACAAGCGGAAGCCATTCGGCCCATCAAGCTCGTTTGGGGAGAATTCCACTAGTAGCTCAGCAATGTTAGAATCTTCTCTAGATTTGCTTCAAAGGAACCCAAGGATTTAGCCTGCACTACACTAACAGGAAGACTATTCCATACTCTAACTACAAGCTGTGTAAAGAAGTTTTTTCTCAACTCCAGTTTGAAATGTTCTTCCGCTAATTTCCAACTATGATGATCGTTGGTAAGTTATCCATGTTTTCTACAGTGAATACCCGTGCAAAACAACCATTAAACTCATTTGTAATAATGTGTTTTTTAAAAAGTCCCATGCCTCTTCAATGGTTTTGTTATTTAACTCCACCCAGTTAACGGTCTCTAGCTTCATTTCCATGCCATTAAAGTTAGCCTTCCTAACATTGTATATCTTGATTTTGGACTTTTCTTTTTAACAATGTTGTGATCACTACTGCCAAGTGGATCTAAAACCTCAAACTTCCCAATCCGATCATGGTTATTAGACAGCACAAGATCGAGAATGGCTTCTCCTCTGATAGGGGATTTAACAAACATCCTAAAAAAGCAGTCCTGTACCAATTCCACCATCTCCAGTTCCTATACAGTAAAGCCAGAGACTATGTCCCATTGAATCTCAGGTGAATTAAAATCACCCATACCCACCACAGCATTTTTATTACTCATTAGCCTGATGTCATTGTATAAAGTTCTGCTTTCCTCGAGAACTACATTAGGTGCTCTATAACAGACACCAATAATTAGGTCATTCGAGTTTTTAGCCTCTAATTTTACCCATATCACTACTGTAGCTGTACTATTGTCAGTGAGCTCCCTAGCCTGCAAGTTTTCTTTTACGTGTATTGCAACACCACCTCCCTTCCTGCGTACCTTGCCCCTATGGAACAGTGTGTAACCATCAATATTATACTCTTCGCCATCATTATCACTCAACCACGCCAGGCACCAGGCAGACAAGACACCGTAAGAGACCCTCTATCACGCATGCACACATAACTGTCTACACCTCTAAAAATTGAATCACCCACTACCACAACCTCCCTCCTTCTGGGGGGTGGGGGCTCTTTGGTGCCAAAGGGCCCACCAGCCTCCCCAGTCCCTTAAAAGTGGTGGCACTGGTTCATCGGTTACATGGTCCCCTTTCCACAAAATATTTTCATCTCTCTTGAAAGGCAGGCAGGGCATTCATTGAACCCAAACTCTACACTTGTAAAACTGATGAAACAGGAGATTTTCAGTAAGTATACAAGGCTGGGGATGTTTACCACAAAGGAAAGATTATACATGGAAATCTGCGAGGCTCTCCTCAGACGCGTTGTCAGATATGCACCTTGCGTGCCACAGCAAGAATAATTCATGAACTGTGTGCCTGCAATAACAGAATAATGATGGAGAAAC
The DNA here is from genome assembly GCA_026780765.1 of Petrocephalus schoutedeni. NCBI lineage: Eukaryota > Metazoa > Chordata > Actinopteri > Osteoglossiformes > Mormyridae > Petrocephalus > Petrocephalus schoutedeni. The sequence goes on from JAODKL010000040.1 coordinate 24,978,332, forward strand.
ACAGCAAACAAACAGCCCCTTATCCAATCCTATTTTATCATTTATACTAAGGAAATCATATTAGGGAGGCCTTCACTTTTATTGCAATATATTTGCTCCACATACTTTAAAATAGTTCCATTCAATGTCTAAGAATAATACTATAAAACTAAAACTAAAATAATACAAAAAAAAAAGATAAAAGTGAGGTTAAAGGAACCCGGTTAGCTGATGCCGTCAGACAGGACCCTCTTTTACACGCTGTAAGTCTATAATTCTTTGGCGTCAGAAGACACCTGGAATAAGGAAAAAAGTAATGCTCTATTCCTTCTTTTTCCCCGAGCTAGCAGAAAGCCAGGAGATGGCTGTGAGAAGAAAGTGTCCTGCCACCTTACATGGTCTGTGAGAAAATGATGATGCTGTTTGAAGTTCAGCAGGTAACGGCAGGAGATTCACCCAGACAGGAAACCTACCTTTATTTTTCTGCTCCTTCCAAAGCCCACAGAGACATGGGTAAATTGCAAAACCTTTGCTTTTTTTCATACATGCTCAGTAGTTTTCAATCTTCAAACTCTCTCCAGAAATACACTCAATCCCTCAATCTGTAATCTGCCCCAAACGAACAGGCCACATTAATCACTCGCTTAGAAGACATTTGTATCCAAAGCAATGAATACAGACTGCCATTGTCAGTGGCTGTCCACTTACGTAATGTGACGTAAGGTTGTGTCAGGCTAATATTCTTTTTTGTGTTAGGCTAATGTTCTTTTTCCAAGGTTTGCATGGCAGTGCCCCAAATAGGGTGTAGGATATATTAACCTTTTAGCTCCTAAACCGAATCACTTGTTTCTGTTTTGTGTCTATCACCGGATCTCAAGGACAGGTGTCCAGAAAGGATCAGCCCCCAACCACAAAAGGCATTCAATTCCTTATTAGAACAGGTCCACCACGTCCTCGTTGTGCCCGGAAACTCAGGAAGTTGGTTGGCACGCTATTGGTCTAGCTTTTAGTCAAAAAATGCCATAAAAATTTACCTGTATTTTTGTGAAATTTCAGTTGAAGGAGTTACAAGAGTATAAAACACTTCAGCTGTGGAGCCATAAATAGAAATTAACAGATGGATCTTATAACCGTAAAATAAAAACCATAGCAGTATATTTCAATATTTCAATAATGCGTTTTCTCATATTCTGCACAACAGATTGCATTACTAAGGGCAGAATTTTTGTATTAATTTCAACTAGATCGTCTGTTAAAATACTGCTGACATCACACACCCACCCACACACACATACAGCTGGGCTGCAACTATATCCCCTCTGAAAGCTCAGTGTGGTCCAGTTGGACCCGGTCCCGCTGAAGCTGTGGTGTGTTCTTCAGATCTGCCGTCCTTTCATCCGCTGGACACAAAGCGCAGCCCTCCCTCCGCCTGCCCCGCACGTAACGGGACACCCTCCGATCAGTTACTGCGGGAGATCAGCAGCGATACCATCGCCTCAGGCAGTGCTACAGCCACCCATTAGGGGGCCCGTGGACCAGAGACCTCATGAGAGTGGGCAGAGTCAGAGATCAGTGTAAAATTTACCAATATGCCCTATTTCATCTGTGCTGTCATATTCAAGACGGAAACGTTTAAGACTGTCATTCCACACTTCAATAATAAATCTCTTGGGAAGTTATACTTCCACTATATTTCATTTGTGACCCAGTACTACTAACAGGTTCGTATATAACTTCCACATATTTCAGGATTCAATTTTCAGTGTTATTGTCATGTTCAGGGGCAGAACGAGTGTCATGTTCAGGTATACAATGAAATTGTTGCTTGGGTGCTAACAGACTATAGTGCCTACAAACAGTCAGCCTATACACCAGCATATATACATCCAAAAGACATGTTACAGGGAGAATCTGTCAAGGATTAGACAAGGAAACCAGGATTTTTATAGACATTTTTAACATTAGTGCTTCAGGTACTGGCTGTTTATTGCTGCTTACCAAGATATGGAAAATGCAAACAAAAACATATATTTTCTTTATCAGCAGTCTAGTGCTGACATTTGTAGCTGCTTACCTGCTTAGAAAGGTAACTATCTCTGGCATCCGGTAATGAATAACATGCCAATTACTGGCGCAGCGATCGGTATGGGAGCCAGACAAGCCAGATTCCCAGCGATAAAAATCTTAATCATATGGACTCACACACAAAAGCAGAATGTCACTAAAAGGACAGTGTGGGCGATAAGGGGTGAGGATGAAGCTGCCGGCAAATTGGAATACAGGGTCTTATTTATTTGAAGATGTCCCTCTGTCACAGCTTTGCCCTTTAGAGAGCCAGGCTCTTGGGATTGACACGGCGGCATGGAAAACGCAGCGGTGGGCAATTATCCGAGACACATGCCTTCTTAGAAACCCGGGGTGCAAGTGCGGGTTTGGCATCAACCACATGCCTGCGTTGGAACGACTGAGCAACATTTCCATGTTCTTGCGTCTCAAAATGTATGCTATAATCTTGCTGCTTATATCAGCTAAACCCCACATGTCTGTTATTTACAAACAATTTTAGTGTAATTCAGTGTCATATTAATTTATTTACTTGATCTTGTCTGATTTACTGACTGCCTAATTTCCTTCCACATACTTTCTCGTTGAACTGTTCCTCCTGCAGACTATATTTAGCTAATTCCCAGCTACATCACTTTCAGATCTATTCTCGCCATGCTATTTTAAATGTCTCACCTGTCCTCTTTTTTCACATGGGTACCATTCCTTAAAATCGGAGATTAAAAAAGACCCTCATTTGTACAGATAGTATTAGCAACATCCATTCATAACGGGGGGAAAAGTCGTTTCATTTAAAGGTTGATCTATTCTTAATAACTCATTAATCATGATCACCCGCTCCTTTCATGACAAACAAGAGGGGTGACAGTGACAGTGGGTTTTGTGTCCAGGGCAGATCTCTGTACTGGGATAACAGCACTAAACCAGCCTGTTTCAACAACAGCCCTGCTGTCCCAGGACATGCAGGAAACGGTTGATGGATGTGGGTCACATGGTATCAAGGTCAGAGGGCAGATCCTCTACAGCTGGGGTACCTCCATGCATATCTACTGAGGCTTGTACATTCACAGATAATCCTTTCATTCAGATAAATGTTACTATGCATCTCATTCCTAATATGCTAATAGCAGATGTATTGTATTTAACCAAAACAGAACAGCTTTTTAAAAAGATTTAAATCCCAATATTCCTAAATCGGGCTAAAGTAAGGCCAGACAAAGGACAGTTTTTAAAAGTGCAGATGTCATTCACTTATCATGCATCATGGCGATGGATCTGTCTAAATTCCCATTGAAGCAAAAGTATTCTGTTGCTGAAAAGGAACCAAAAGGCCATTTGAAATTTCTCTACTTATAAGGAGGAGGGAGGAGCTTGCAGAGTATCACAGGGTCTGCCTTCACAGCAGATAAGGATGGCTTTTTCAGGATCCTGAGCACGAGTCTCCACAAGCTACATCTCACTTTAAAATATTATGTATGCACCATGACGAGGTTTGACATCACTATGAAATAAATCAACCTTTATTGCAGCTTGCAGCTATATGTACAGTTTAGCATTATGAACATGATGCAAAATTGTTATGCATACTGCAGTTAATTCAATTTATTACACATTTTACTGGTCACTAAAGAACAGAATATTGCATACTACTAGTCCAGATTGCAGATGGCTGCATATGTGCATGTTTCTATGTGTAAATATGTCTTCTCATGGCAAGGCACGTTCCGTAAACAAACCGTAATGCAGCAAAGCACACCATTTTGCTTCGAGCCATTCATTCTCAATTACCTGGCACTGAGTTGCACGCCCTCGAATGGCCATGCATGCCATGTGTACGCAAATCTAAATATTAAAATAAATAACCCAATCTCCTTTCCACAGGCTGCCCAGATGGGCCGCTTCGGAGGGCCCTTGCAGCACGCCGATTCCAAAGCTGCCCTGCACATCCATCTTGTCAGAACAAATGTAGATGGGGGGGGGGCTGTCCCTCGTCTTCCTCAGCTCTGTTTATAGTTGGGATTTGGGGGATGTGATAGATGCCCCTCCCCCACCCCCTAAATCCCTGTGGTGTGCATTGGCCCTCAGGCTAAAGTGTAAGGACCCATGTAAGGTCCTCCAGCTGGATTCTCTGAATGCGCATATTCAACATGGCTGGGGGAGACACATTTACCAGCTGGGTCCCCCCCGTTCTCTAAAGGAGGCCGGAGGTTGCTCTGCATCACCTCACAGGATGCTCAGCAAGGCTCTATGCTCAGCAAGGCCTTATGCTCAGCAAGGCCTTTAGCCGCATCCCATCTCCATTTTGCCCAGCAAGCATTTGCACTTTCCTGCAGACACACACAGTGCAGCTCTGTTGGGGATTTAAACTGCACAAAATCGTTATTGCTATTTCATTACTTGGCGTGATTTCACTTTATACGGTGGTGGTAGGTGGGTCTCTGTCCTGGCTGGAGGTGTGTACGGTGGTAGGTGGGTCTCTGTCTTCACTGGGGGTGTGTGCGGTGGTAGGTGGGTCTCTGTCCTCACTGGGGGCATGTGCGGTGGTAGATGGGTCTCTGTCCTCACTGGGGGCATGTGCGGTGGTAGGTGGGTCTCTGTCCTGGCCAGAGGCGTGTGCGGTGGTAGGTGGGTCTCTGTCCTCACTGGGGGCATGTGCAGTGGTAGGTGGGTCTCTGTCCTCACTGGGGCTGTGTGTAGTGGTCGGTGCGTCTCTGTCCTCACTGGGGCTGTGTGCAGTGGTAGGTGGGTCTCTGTCCTCACTTGGGGCATGTGCGGTGGTAGGTGGGTCTCTGTCCTCACTGGGGCTGTGTGTAGTGGTCGGTGCGTCTCTGTCCTCACTTGGGGCATGTGCGGTGGTAGGTGGGTCTCTGTCCTGGCCAGAGGCGTGTGTGGTGGTAGGTGGGTCTTTGTCCTGGCTGGAGGCATGTGCGGTGGTAGGTGGGTCTCTGACCGGGCTTGAGGCATGTGCGGCGGTAGGTGGGTCTCTGACTGGGCTTGAGGTGTGTGCGGTGGTAGGTGGGTCTCTGACCGGGCTTGAGGTGTGTGCGGTGGTAGGTGGGTCTCTGTCCTGGCCAGAGGCGTGTGCGGTGGTAGGTGGGTCTCTGTCCTGGCTGGAGGCATGTGCGGTGGTAGGTGGGTCTCTGTCCTGGCTTTAGGCGTGTGCAGTGGTAGGTGGGTCTCTGCACACACCTGCCAACTGTTTGCCGTGACCCCGAGGCTCTGTACTGCTCGGTGGAGGGGCTGTGGCTGTACATGGAACGCCATACCTGCTCAGGCTTGTTCCCGCCAGAACTTTCCGGAACTATGGCAAATGCCAGAAAATTTGCCAGCTTCTAGGCCACCTGCCGGAGCCCCCAGCTGCAAGGAGCTCGGGCAGAGCCCCAGAGCCACAGTTTGACAGTGTGGTGTTTCATAATCAATATTATACCACATACTAGGAGACCTTAAACATATAGCTGGTGCAGGTTGTACATAAAAAAGTTTAAATTTAAATCTGTACCAAAAAAGAAAACATGGTATCCATGATCCGTGACACCTATGATGAGATCTCAGGCCAGGTATCAGTAACTTTTTTGGAGAACAGAAGAAATCCTGTTTACCTTTTCTCATGTTTTTACTGCACATATTAATGTTAATATAAATGTAAATATAAAGGTAGATAAATAGCCTTAAACATTTTCTTTGCCTGCATAAGACCTTTCCATATACACACACGCACACTATAGATATACACACATATATATGCAAGGTGCAAGGAGGGATTTCTCAATATCTGACAGCCACGGTCACTGGGAACACATCTAAAATCCTTCAGTCTGAGCTGAAATTTAAAAAAGTATAAAATCCAAGGACAAAGAGACCCCGGGGCGCAGGAGATACTCTGTCAGGAAATGGGAGCAGCTCTCTCACGGCATCCAGCTGCAGCCAGTCACTGGGTTCAGCAGCCGGGTGATAATGGCGGGGATGTGAAGCTGGTCACAGGGGCGGGGTGGAGGGGGTCAGCTCCCTGGGCCAGGATACGGCCCGCGCTCAGCCTGACCGCCTGCAGGTGTTTGAACAGCTGGACTGGCCTGGACTCCAGGGCATTCTACGGGGATGCGGGGTAAGGGACAGATCCTGTCAGCGTTGTCAAACGGCCATGACGGTATAGGTGATCGGGGTCATAGGTCATGGAAAGGGGGGGGTGGTATTTGCACCTGGCTCTCTCCCTGTATGCCCCGGGGTAGTGTCCTGGGCCTGCGACATGCCTGTCACACCTGTCAACTGCTTCAGGGTGAATAAAAACAAATAGAGTGCAGTCCCTGACACCGGCACGGGGAAGCTGAGAGCGCAAGGACAAAAGCGAGGATTAGAGGGCGGGGGGGTGGGGGGGGGCAGGTATACACGGGGTGGCGGGGGGGGCAAGTATACACAGAATAACCCCGCCAGGCCAAAGGGGAGGGGCACAAGGACACCGCGGGAAATCCGACATAAAATCACTCACTTACCACTGCAGAAAAACTGCAGGAATGATAGAATGCTAGAAATGGTGAACAGGCACATAAGAAAAGTACACGTGAATGTTTTGTGAAGAGACAGACACCGTGATTGTAATGTATGGTGCCAGTGCTTATCCTCATGTGTTCCAGAGAGTATCAAAGGCACAGTTCGGACCTCCATTAATCATCTCTGTGTGGATGCCTCGCAGCCTCTCTCCAGGGCGGCTGTGAGGAGCGGGCCGCAGGCGTGCTCTCCGTGGGGTCAGGGAATGCCGGCACTTCATGTGCTTTCCATTACAGCAGGATTATGACCAATTTGTAGCGTGGCTCGCCAAAGAGGCTGGCCCAGAGAGGACACGTGGGTCTTAACAATGGCTGGAACTCATCGAAGTGTGAAACCATCTCAGATGCCAGAGCTCAGCGCATCTAAAAACGCTGTAAGTGCTAACAGCTTCAGCAATGAGATCCCAAGACCAGCTGTACAGCACGGCCAGTTCCTCGCATTCGCTCTGCGATGGTGCCATACATAAACTTTTTAATGTTTTAACTCTGTCAGCTAAAAGCTGAGCCTTACTTACCAGCAGGATGCAGAACATCCATTTCAGTCTATTGTGAGGAACTTGTCAAACAAATCAACATGTACTACTAAATTTAGAAATCTACACATGATCTCTAAGTTGTTGTACCAATGTCTGGGGTGGTATGAAAATTGCTACTGTGATTTAAAATGACTGCCAAAAATGTACATGTATGGTTTCTTGAACATAATTTGCTTTGATTTTAATAATCATTTCAGATTAAACTTAAATATTAGGTAATGCTTTATGCAGGATGTAAGTATACCTTAACAGCTTTAATATACATTAATGACAAATATTCCACTCACCGGCCACGTTATTAGGTAAACCTTGCTAGTACCGGGTTGGACCCCCTATTGCCTTCAGAACGGCCTTAATCCTTCGTGGCATAGATTCACCAAGGTACTGCAAACATTCCTCAGAGATATTGGTCCATATTGACATGATAGCATCACGCAGTTGCTGCAGATTTGTCGGCTGCACATC
>JAODKL010000040.1:24986106-25013126 GCA_026780765.1 Petrocephalus schoutedeni
CATTGAGTTGCCACCATGTGATTGGCTGATCAGTAATTTGCATCAACGAGCAGTTGGACAGGTTTGCCTAATAAAGTAGCTGGTGAGTGTATATGATAATAACAAAAATTATAATCATATGTTTGTTATAATGTTTATTACAGTATATTATGAATCTTGTATATTATGAAAGTGCATTTAATATAAAGCATTATCAAATATTATTGTAGCTATGAAGCTTTTCACGTTTCACGCAGACATTCTAATACCAAGATGCATTAAAATAGAATATATTCCCACTGTTAGCAGTTAAAGCTTAATATTGTTTTTAATTTCTCTTTTTGAGAGACAGCCTTTCTCTTCAAAATGCTTCAGTGAGGAAGAAACACCGGAGATGATTGAGTGCTATGAACCTCTTAAATGCTCTCGTCCCCTTGTAGTTCGCTCTGAGCGCATCTACATCAAAATAAAGTAGCCATGTCCTCATTCCCAAGAGCAAGACATTCCTAAAACTAGATGCGTATCCCGTTGATGACAGGCTGTTTACCATAGCTCTGCAGTGGTGCCAAATTAACGTCAACTATAAAATATGAACCGATGGCACGCCACTTTCGAAACAATAAAACCACTTTGGACATTAGTACAAATCCATTACCTCTATCTGATTTATGGTAGCACTTCATAATCCGCGACACACACAAAGTGTGAAGGTAGGCCACACTATATCTGTCTTTATTTATTTATGTATTTTTTGATAGGCCCTGCCCTGTAGTTTAATGTACTGTAAGTTACACTTAGGAAAAACAAAATGCTGCCTGCCCCTGCCCTAGACCAGCAGTAGCACTGTGACTTCTGGCTGCGTTAATCACAAAGATATATTTTAAATTCAGGTTCTTGACTCTGCAGCTATATCCCCTGTGCCGAGAGCCCCCCCCCGTTGGCAGGTGGTACCCCCCAAACGCTCTCCCAGAGAGGCACAGTAAGCCTGGCATCTGTTTCTGCCATCTGGGTGAAGTCTGAGTAGTGGGAGTTGTATCCCCCCCGGGACAGGGCAGGCGCTCAGGAAGGTCAGCCCCACAATGCACATGTGTTTCCCATCAGCCCCGTGGCGTCCCTGAGTGCTCTCCGGCTACACACACCCAATCCCTCCGTGTTGGTCAGAGGTGGTGGCCCAGAGTGTTAATCCTGCTCGCGTCCTTCTCTCAAAGTTATCCCAAGAAGGTTTTTTCCTTTGCTTTGTTTTCCTTGCTCCAGACAAAATCAAAAACCGACCTATGGGGTGAAGTTCTTGCCTAGTTCCTCATGGAGGATATTCTGGAGGGCACGAACCCGTGAGGATCCATAAGAAAACCATTAACTGCTCCTCACCCCTGGAAGAAGTTCTGTACAAAACCTACAGATAGCACAGACACTGCCATGCCTTATGATAGGCATAAACATGCCCAGGTTAAACGAGCCAGTTCTCATTTGTCAACTGCAATTTTAAATCAAAAAGCACTTCCTTTTCGGTGGCCATGAACTGTTCACTACTGTGATTTTTATTACGTGAATTTTCATTCAAGCAATACAAACAACATTCGGGGCAAAATGAATGAGCAGATGCAGAAATCATATCTGCACATGCAGGAATGCAGAGTAGAGGGACGCATCTGGCTGCGCTGCTGAGCTGTTTGCCGGGTTATGCCATGCATTTCACAAGACTCTTATAAAACAAAGTGGTATAGCAGCATCTAAGCTGGAAAAATAATCCCACAAAGAACAAAAAGCATGAAGAACACAGGATCAGTAAAAATCATATAAAAACTACACTGTTCTTTTCATACATTCTCCCGCAATCCCAGATTTGCTCCTCTGACTGACATGCTTTGCAGATGGTCTGTAGGAGCAAACGTGTCCGAAATTCCTGTAGTTTCCATCCATCCTCTTCTCCCGGTGTACAGACCCAGGTGAGGGAACACCCTGAATGGGATGAACCCTGCAGTGGTGTGCCGTTTTGCATTCTGGGAGAGGATCCAGGCTCAGCACCACTACATTGTACCAGATGAAATACTAGCAGATAAATGGATGGACGAAACTGAAAATCAAGACTTAAAAATATACTTAAAATATTATGGATCCTTTAGTAAAATCAGCTGCTTTTTAAGGTGCCCTACATTTCCTGAATGAAAAATTGCCTGTTTATTTCTGCTCACATAAAACAAGGAGAATAGCAAGTGTCAGCTGATGTAATGGACTAACAGCAGATGTATCTGTACTGTATTAACTGTAATGCAGGTTAGCTTTTTCAGGGCATAGCACAGACTAAAAAAACACAATATAACCCCAGATCTGATACATGTGAGAAGGTCGGCAAAATGCCATTGCATGGAATTTGACTTTAAAAATAGCAGAAGTCATTCCTAATTGATGTAACAACTGGGCTAAACCGTAAAACAAATCTCGCAAAGAGAAGTGGAGTGTACGTAACCAGATCTCTCGTTAGCAGCCTGACCCCCTGAAGGAGGTGGGGGTGGGGGACCGCCCCCTGGCTGTGGGAAGCAGCTGTGTGGGCCAGTGACAACTAGCCCACTTCAAAAGGACCTCCAGCATGGAATTTCTCATCGGGGATACGGCCACGGCAAATGTGCGCTGGATGCAGCACTGGAGGCAGCTGCAGCAAGTCAGAAGAGAACAGCAGCCACACCCCCACTCCCAGGGGCAGCCACCCTCCCCAGGGACAACCCTTCCTGCCTGCAGCCTCTTCCTGAAGCCCCCCCGAGGCCACAGCAACGGCCCACCTGCTCCAGCGGTGGGGTTTCCAACAACAATTAGAAGGGGAAACGCCTTCAAAGAGTATGTGGCCTTTAGGTGGTAAACATCCATATTCACCAACAATTAAGAATTTAACAAATTCAAATGCATTATTCCAAAATGTGATTCGCAAAAGCAGCATGTATTTTAATTCATATTTATTTGTTATATATTTGCATCATAGACATTTATAGCCCTAAGACCCTAAGATGACATGCAGTCATACGGCAATAGCACTCTGTTCCCCAAAAAAGGGAGAGACTGTCTGATAATTAATTTCACAGTTTTTAGTCAATTATAATGGGCATCTATATAAATTAATTGTAACTAAAGTCTGATATGTCTGAAATAAGATAAAAACAGACTTGGATATTAGAAGCTGTAGGTTAAATTTTCTCAGGAAAGATATGGTGATATATACTGAAGGCCTACATCTGAAAATTGGCAAATGGGTAACAGGCAAATGGGTAACAGGCAGTGTAACAGGAACAGTATTACTACTCTGCTATAGCCTTAAATTCTGGTCCTTCAAAATCCAGCAGACCAGTGACATGAACAAGTAACGTCTTTGTGGTATGATACCAACTTGCCCTGTGAACATGGAAATTCATTTGATTAACTAGCCTTACCATCTGCCGAACATTCAAGTCGGTGGTCTTCCTGTAGCGAAGGTCACACATGATCATGGGCTGTCTGATTATGTTCTGTACAAGCAACACTCACGCCAAACACCAAAGCACCAAAACTCAAAACAATATACTTTGTATAAACTAACATTTCAGTCATTGCAACACATTTCATACTATCCATAGCAACGACATTAAAAATGACTATATAATAAAACAAAAAATGTTACACATTCACAGCACAGGATGAATCTTATACTGTACTTAAGAGGAGACTGTACACATGACTGTAATGCAATTTAAAATAATGAGGCTCATGAAAAAAAAATAGTAATCCTGTAATGTGCACGTCGTCATTCTAAATGAAAATTGATTTCGACGCGAGTTAGAAGAGGTAGACTGCCTCCAAAAGTTAATTATGCTTTTGTCAGCCCACACTACATTTTAGCATTGTAAATGATGAGGAAGACTCACAATTAGTCTCCTTCGGTCTGGGAGCAACAAGGCATCATCTGCATTCCAAAGAGCGAAGCCGGCTCATAAAAAAGACAAGACGCGGCCGTGTTGATGCCAGCATGCGGGCATAGCCCTCCGGTACACAACTGTCTCCAACTAATTTCTTGCACTTGTGTTTTATTTATATATTTTATAATATATTTTACCTATATGTCGTTATACACACACGTATGTGAAACGATGCAAAGTGACCGATTATAAAGTCAGTGCTTATGTTTATGTCAGCCTAACCATACATAAATGCACAAAGCAGCAGCTCACTGGAGACTTCTACCCTGCTCTTAAGGACACCGTATGCAATAAGGACATGAGCAATAACGCCAGGCAGTATTTCTCCAAGGAACACTACCTGTCAAAACCTAATACCTGAATCTGCCCTGGCTCCTCTCGATGCTGACCTCTAATCATGTTGCCTTGCAGCAGTAGAAAACAAAATATAAGATCTGGCATTTCTTATATTGTTTCCTTTGGAGATTTTCCAACTTTGATAACCTTTTTCTAACCTCATCTCCACTTTGACCAACATACCCTTGGTTCTTTTAACCTAATCAGGCAATTTCCCCTTTTTCATTCCTGCGTGGATAAATCCTGTTATTCTGAACTCTTCATGGCACTCTCCCTCTGTGTACCAAGCCTGGGATGACAACGGCTTCAAGAGGAACATCGTGTTTAGAGACCTTGAAGAATGAATCCGGCAAAGATCATCATCAAACTCATGTAACATTTTCTGCAGTATGGTTAAAAAAGAAAAGACATCTAAGAATTCTTATAAACTTTAGAATGATTTAATAACTATAAATGAGAGTAGTACTTTAAGCATGCTGGCCATCATCTCGTAGAAAACCACATCGAGACGGACTGAGCCTCAGGCGTCGAGAGAGATGGGTGCGCACATCACACCAAACAAGCATGGGTGATTCACTCCCCACCACACACGTACCACACACTCTCCTGTTGATAACCCGGCTTCACAGAGTGTGCAGATCACATAGGCAGAGAAGCACCTTGCATCTTGGCCCCGTGGGCACTCCCCATGGGAGTGCATTCTATGCGTGGCGATGAGCCGCTGGTTTAAGCGCCATCTGTCGTGTGCCTCTGATGTACGACAGGGGGTTCTAAGCTTGGGACCCCCCACTCTCCAAGCAGTGACGGGGACAGAGGCGTGCTCTTCAGCAAGCCATCATGGGGCCCTAGGACACTGCTGACATCTAATGCCACCTGACAGACGATGTGCATATACGTTTACATAAAATGGAGGGAAAACTAAAAAAATGGAAAATAAAATCTCAGTGGTGGAGGTGTGCATAACAGGGAGCATGTCCGGCTAAACTACTCCATTCATTAGAGACAGGTGCAGCGCAACAGTCTCATAACAACATCTGTACCACTGCATAATCACTCTGCGGGCCGGGTTTATAATCGAGGAGGTGCACCGACATGGCATCTATGCTCACGAGGGAAACGTTCAGAATGTCCAGAATCCTGGGCGACCCCTAGCATGCTCTTTTACATCCTTACCCACAAACAGTGAGAAGTCATGGTTTGGACATAACGGACCATAAGTGCATAACTATGCGAATATATAAGAAAAGAATCTTTAGAAGGCTGTTCGCCTTGAGGAAGACTCTGCTCTCTGCTGAATGAATTAACAATAACTTGAAAATAATTGGGCTAAACTCTAAATGTGTTTTTCTTTGTTCCAACAGTCTAGCGAGCAAAACAAAAAGAAAACAACTTTAGATGACATTACATATTGATTTATTGTGGTTCTATTTTTCCTAAAATTGTAACCAATCCAGGATACAGACAGCTCTGGAGCATCAGTATTACAGCTCCTTTAATGACTTGCTGGCATGACCAGATCTCAGTTCCAATATCCATAAATACAAAACTCTAGTGAAATTAAAATTTTCTTTATTTTCCATTTGAACGACTGCAAGTACATGTACATGGGAATGGTTCTTTTCACACACCCCATTTGGCTCTCCTTTGATATATACACACATATCCAGGTGAGAGCGAAGCTTGGGCTCCCAGCACAGAGTCAGCCATTTACCCTGCAGCCCGGAGCACTGTGGTAATCCCAATTACTGAGGGGAATTAAAAACTGGATACATCTGAGAAATACATTTACTAGGCTATAGGTGATAGAAATTATGTGAATATGTGAACATTTATGAACATTTCCTAAATCTGGTAATAATGATTTCTCTAAACCAACCAGGAAAAACGATGCTTCATCAGTGGTTATGGTTTCTGGCATCTTTCAACCAGCCAGTTAACAAAAATAAAGCTTCATTGGATTGAGAAATCTGCCATAACCTCTTATACAGGTTGTTAGGGTCTTATCTATCTTTGCTGACATGCAATCACAGAGGATTACTATACAAACACACTACTGCAGAAGCATGTCAAATTTAAAACGTTTCTTTATGGCATGTGATCCAGCACAGACCATTTTGGAAGCTTGTGTCTGTGTGTAGCGTCATTGTGTGCAATAGTTTGTACTACTGTGTCCAACTACTGTGTCCAACTCTGCTCTGAAGGGACCCTCAAACGGCAGTAGTCAATCTGCACTAGAAAAAATTGTGTTGGGATTACTTAAAAAAAGGCAACATTTTGCAGTCATTCTTTTAAGTACTTTTAACTCAAGTCTATTTTAAGTAAACTTAACTAAAAACTACTTGTTCACAATGTTCAAATTAATACAGTTCACTCACTTTGATCAAAACCCTTCGTCGTGATAGGTTACCTAGGCAATTTGTTGGATTTTATAATGGTTCACTTACAGTAAATTTAGCCCAGCCTTCCTTAAATCCGACAAGCAAGCTTGCCAACCTGAAATTAAGCTTCATGATGCAGGTCCCTGGTCCCCACAAGGCATTCACCTGCCACAGTATGGAAATGTTCTGGATTCGATTTTGGGCAAAAGCAATTGACTTGTCAGCAATGTTTTGTGTCGGCACAACTCAAGGCAAAACCACCAATTTATCTGACAGACTCTTTTGCCAGAATAAGATTTGGGTAAATATTCAACTATTTTTTTTGCTTTATAAGTACAGCAATATTTATTACAAATATGTTGGAAATTCTTCTAACAATATTATTGGCTCCATTTGAACAGCTGTTGCAGCCGAAGTGTTCCAGAACCTTCTGGAAGAGCACATGCAGATCATGCAGTTTCCCTCAAGTGACCACTTAAAAATTGTGTTGCATTTACGGAATCTTTCCTGGCCATTAACCTTACTTAAGATTATTCTTTAAAGGGACCCTATTATGCTTTTCCAGATTCTCCCTTTCCTTTAGTGTGTTATATAGCTTTATGTGCATGCAAACGGTCTACAAACTCTTAAACCCCAAAGTACATGCCAAAGGGAGTAACTCTCACCACAGAAACCTCTATTCTCTATTCTGCCTGAAACACCATGTCAGAATCCCAGTCCTTACTTCCGTGACATGGTGAGGTCACCTCTTACAGCAATCCTTGTTGCCTACCTGCAAGGAACTCACTGAAGAATGCAAGACAAGTGCAGAACGTGTAGAGCAAGCTGACCAATAGGAGCACACTGGGCTCAATTTCAGCCACAAACAGCATCTACAGCATGAACAATGTACTGGGCAAGGAAATGAACACTGACATGAACTAGGCAGCATTTTATTATAGTGTGACATACATAAAATTGAGGATCTAAAGAATATACTGTTATCTTCTTTTTCATTCATAAAAATAATATAAAATCTTAAGTTGCAGTAATGTAATGCTGGACCTCTGCTCTAACCCAATACTTTGTGATAGAAAAATCAAGCATGGCTTTGCAAAATGAATTATAGTCACAAATAATCAAGAAATAATTAGCATAATCAGCATTTATTCAAATGATATATGATGTGCTGTTAACTACCTCAATGATTGTAACAGGATAACCTTATCTGAATTAATTTTTCACCAGTACAATATATGCTTAACTAAGGGATTTCTATTTTCAAATAAGAGAACTAACATGACTGCTGAAGAAACTGCTTATTCTGCAAAGGAGCCTGGGTCAAGGCAGAGGCATGACCCGAGAACTAAGCTGTTGCAAAGGTATTATGAAATGCATGTATATTATTGGGTAAAGAGGTTCTGTGGAAAGGGAACAAAGAGCTAATGGGGAAGTAAACAGAGGTAATATGGAGAAACCAGTTGACCTAAAGAGGGTAAAGAAACCATGAAGGGGTGATCAGGTTCAGATGTTGTGTCTAAAATTGATAAGAGGGGCCCCATTTAGCAGAAGTATCTGGTGGTCGCAGATGCTTGACCCCTCCTTCCGTCTGTATACTGCTGCGTTTTTGCCTTTAAAAGATGTTTGCATGTGATGGTTCGGGGGGCAGTACCAAACAAGCATGATTGTTGTGCGATTGCTTCCCCCAAAGCTTTGCGGTAATTGCAATAAAAGTTTGTCAGACTCTCAAACTATCGACTCAGAGAAATTTCTACCACAACTTATTGGCCTATTATTTCTAATTTAGTCTCTATGAGGTAATTCTGCTTTATTAACGGGGTAGCTATTCATTCTCATTAATGGAATTACCCAAAAGTTAAAAAACTTCAGTGTTCTTTTAAACAGCACTCTGTGATATGTACAGTTCAAACTCCAAAGATACTTCATTTGAATACTTTATAACTCATTTCTAACCCATGAATAATTCTACTGCATGTCAGCCTACCATCCCTCATTAAAGACTGCTTCTCTAAGCTGCTCTGTTGTGATCCAGTCTACACCAGGAGCTGTAGGGTGTCAAATATGGATGGGAAGGATTGCATCTCATCAGAAGCTCAGATAAACAGGCACACAAACAAATGCATACCCACACATCAGTCCAAATGAGCAGCAAGGGTGCTGACTGGGAGCGGGAGGCCCACAAACGAGAAAACATGCAAGCCCCCCCACACAGAATCTACCACCCTGGAGCTATGACAACGCTACCCACTGAGCCACCATACGGTGGCATAATCTTAATTAAGCTAATGTGAAACATTCTGTGAAAACACAGGCTTAAAGTCATGGGAATATATTGATTTATTGGGTGTGTGCCATTAAAATCTGTGTTTAGCTTTTGACTGTCCATAGACAAAACATCTATCAACAAATCGACAAACTCATGGCACACTGAAAGGCAAACAATGTGAATGGACATTTCACTCCCTGCAATGTTGACATTTGTTTAATAAGAATGGACTAAAAACGGATGTATGTGAAATTGTTGGCTACCTTTAAAATATATATATATATATTTTTTACAGAAGATTCAAAAATGACTGTTTGTAGTACTGTACTTATGTAAACACAATCACACATATGCAGAGAATGCTTAAATGCATAGCACAGGAAAAATCTTACTTACTCTAATAACTGGAGTGCAGCCACACACCCATGATCAGCCAGGTGCCTGGTCCAGATCATCTCAGCATATGGTAGAAACATCAAGTTTAACCGCATGACCCAGAAACCAACTTGCCAGAGAAAGCGGAAAGCTTGCACCTTTGCGTTTGATGCGATTCCACATGTCTGCACACACAGTTATGACTATCTCCATACTAATAGGATCCTCAGAGACCACCAAGACTGACCTGATGGTGACACTAACAAGTAATTGAATTTTTCTGCCCATCTTATACAGTAACTGCTTATGTACAAGGCACTAGGCAGGGGAATACCACAGGAAGCATGCTGGTCCATAGCTGGGCACAAATACACACACTATGGAAAATTTAAATATGCTAATCTGCCACAAAGAAGGGTTAGCAGATAGCAGTTTTGGGCTAGCAGTTAAGCAACATCCTCCTACTCCAGCTACAGAAGCCTACAAACTACACTTACAACTACTCACAGTTTAAATCAAATACATTCCATGATTTACATAAAGTGGCATTAAGTAACACTGTTACTTAAGTTATATGAAGATGAATTTGATGACGTACTTAAACATTATAAAAAAGCAAGACAACGAATAGATCTAGACATGTTCGCCATTTTCAAAAACTAAAAAAAAAAATACAGATTTTACAAACATAGTGTTAAACAAGCATACAGGAACTAATTTCACAAATACAGAAAACACAAACAAAATAGCATAAAATAAAACGAGTCCCAGTCAAAGCGCATGATAAAATGCATTTTTTTCTTAAGCATGCAATGCATCTGAACATCAAAAACAAATAACGAATGAACAGACATTGTGGAAAAAAATGAAATCGAAATTTCTACCAGAGAAGCACTAAAACGGACTGTTCGAGCACGTGGCGACTAAGTAGCCGGTGATTCCACCTCAGTAAACAGGCATTTAAATTTAATGTCCCAGCATTCAGAAAAGAAGCCATAAATAATGCAAGCCTTATGAAAGGCGCCGGTCCCGAGGCTGAGCATGCTGGAGCTATGGAAAATGAACTGGATCCCGTGTTACAAGGCTCGCTATTTATTTATTTAGCCGCCCTGCGAGGAAGTATAAATGAGGCCCTCGGAAAAACACTCTGTGCCGCACATGAGCCGGAGCTCCGGCCGCCCTATTTGTCTGCATTAGCACTCGCACCTTCGCCGTCGCTGCGGCGGTCCCATGCGGGACGGCGCTCCAGCTGCGCGTTACACGCCCAGATTAGAACAATTACTCGGCTCACTATCAAGAGGATCGGCCGTAATTTCTGGGACGTGCCTTTCGGCGCTGGGTGCACGATCCGATTATTTTTATTGTGTCGGGGCGCTCTTCGGGATTAAAGTTAACGAGGAGGCATATCCTTCACTCGTCTATCACTGCAGTTTGGTGACATCTTCTGGTTCGAGGTGGCGAGAAGCGCACCAGCGGCACCGGACCCCGGACGGACTCCTTCCGAGCTGCACCCCCAATTAAGGTAGCCCATGTAACACATGCACACGGCTGTCCTATATCTCAGATGGACCTAAGGGGATCATTTCATACCGAGAATAAAACCGCATCGTGTGCGCGGTTCTCTATGTCCAGCGGAGATTAACGCGACTTTGCCGCCGGCGAAGCTGTGGCAGTACAGCGGCTGCACAGCTGAGCAGTCAGGCTGGGGAACAGACTCATAGCCCTCATGTACGTGCCTGACATTCTTTAATAAACTGC
The DNA here is from genome assembly GCA_026780765.1 of Petrocephalus schoutedeni. Taxonomy (NCBI): domain Eukaryota; kingdom Metazoa; phylum Chordata; class Actinopteri; order Osteoglossiformes; family Mormyridae; genus Petrocephalus; species Petrocephalus schoutedeni. Next base: position 24,997,140 of record JAODKL010000040.1, read on the forward strand.
TGGGATCAGCCCCTTGATTGCAGCCATCCGCAGGTCCTCACCCTGGGCGCTTGCTCCAGCCTGAAAACCGATCCGTAACCCCCCTCCCCCCCTGCAATGAAGGGATATTATGTTTGTCCACGGCAAATACATTTTTTAGCTGGGGCCCTGAATCCTAAAATCTCCACAGCCGCAAACAGTCTCCTCAGCCTCTCGACTGGGGCGTCTGCATGAGGTCACTCACCTTTTGCCCCAGTTTAACTCCAGCCGACCCCCTGGCAGATACCCTTTAACGGGCTTCCTTATGCACGCTGCCGCCTCACAAGTCTGGATGCTCCAGCAAAAACAATTAGCCCCAGACTCGCTGGGAGAAAATAGGACAGAGGTATTGGCTGCCTGGCGCGTATTTTCGGCCAGTATTCACCTGAAGGCATTGCGCGTTGGGAATGCCAGCAGAGCATTCCCGGGGTATACTGAGAACTTGCCTCCAGGCACACAGAGCAACCAAAGGTGATCATTTTTTTGCAAGTAATGGCCATTAATTTTAGTTTATAAATATGTAGTCAGTATGGCATCTTTCTCTGTATGCCTGAGGTGCTATATTGGAGGTACAGCGGTACATTCCCTGCAAAGGTTTATTCTTTTTACACTTTCATCACAGAAACATGGGACAAATAGCCGGCAGGGAGCACTGGGTGGATTTGGTCAGGATGGTGTCAGACATGGCGGGCGGCAGCCCTGCTTCACTCCGCCGCAGCTCAGCCACAGTCTTGGTGAGTCTTACCTTGCGTGAAAGAGCCTCTGTCACACCCTTTGCCCACTCCCTGTGGTCTGAGAACCCCTCCATATGAACACCGACGCTGTGCACACCAGCCTGCCCCAACTCACTGTCCTCAAGCCCCATTTAAATGTCACGTGTTGTGAAGAAAGTTAGTCTGTGACAGGAAACACCCATACAGATATTGGTTGTATGTAAAACCACTGTTTACCCTGGTGATAGAATTAAATTATATTTCTAAACTAAATGTTATTTTTACAAATTTCTATGCCCTTTTTTTTTTCTTACTTCAATATAGGAGCACTAAACAGAGGGTATCTTGGACAGGATGGCGGTTGCTACAAATCATTATAGTAATTTATTGAAAATTAGATTCTTTTTTGTATTGGAGAATATTTTTAAGAGTATTAACACCGCTGATAATTAATTGCTGCCATCTTTAAAATTAGGCCAAAAGCATTCACACCATCTGGCATCAACTGCCCTGCTGACCTTTAGAAACAAAAAGAGTTCAAAGACGCACCTCTTCCCCCTGCCTGAACAGTTTGGGTTTGCAGTGACCCTGGAGCCTATCCCAGGAAGCATAGGCTGCAGGCACCCTCGATGGGATACCGGCCCATCCCAGCTCAAGCGCACAGACACACTCACACACTGTGAGTTTTTTAGAGACTCGACTACCTGGGCTGTAATTATGCAGAGCTTAAATATGCTCAGCGGAAGGAGATCCACTTTGCGTTAGCATCTGCAATTACGCAGACGTGACCAGGACAGGAAGTGGACGCTGCTAAGTAAAATGTGGTTTATAAGTAATTTACATCAACGCGTCTCACTGGCAGAGATTATGCGAACAGCAGGAGCTTCTCCTCAGGCCGGGAGTAACGCACGGTATCCCCGTGCCTCCAGCTCCGCGCCGCCATATTTCTCGCTGCACTCACCGTTTTCATTCGAAAGTGATTATTTCACTAGCAGCCCTGCGACTTAATCCGATTACGCTTCCTGAGCATCGACAGGATTCCGTTATTAGATTAACTTGATTTAGCGACTGTCATTGTTTATTGGGCCAGCACTTTGTATCTCGCAGTCTTGCCTTTGTCGAGCCTGAATCGGTAATCCTGGGTTAGGGCATCTGCTAAATAACAATTAAACATAAGACATTAGAAAACACTGTGATGTTGGTACTATAAAATTATGCGTGAACGTGTACCCAATTTAATTACCCTACCTAAACAGAACCTGCTGTATAAATAGATAAACTGGAGCACGCTAATGTTATTATGAAGATGTAAATGGCACGATCCAATGGCAAACAGACTGTGATGCTTCACGTGGGGGGATGGAGTTTATTCGGTTAATTAGGGGAGACCCTGTGCTGAGAACAGGTCGGCTCGCCCTCCGCTGCCTCCCCCAGACAGCCAGGAAGAAAGGGATCCCTGAAGTGACAAAGCGAGAAGATGGCCAGCTGAGAACGTGACAAAAACAGCCTCGTTTAGGCGCAGTATTTGACTCCCATCAGCGGGCGCTCCATCCCTCCCCGGCAGGTCGCAGTTTGCTTTGAATCATTGTTTGCTGTTCATTGTTTGGGTGCCGCAGAGGGCTTTGCAGCGCTTGCATCCATTATGGCTAATTAGGCGTTCCCGGCTTCTCTCGGCAGAGCCTGCGTCTGCCTGGCCGCATACGCCGCCATGCAAATTATAGTGAAATTGAGTCTAGTGGGGCCAGCGTTGAGAGGCAAGGAGAGGCCATTGAGGAACAAATGCTATAGATGTTCCGGGTAATTGGGAACAGGCCTGACTGAGTGACAACACAGCAGAGGTTCCCTCGGAGTACATTAGGGTTAGGTCCTAGAATGAAGATGCAGAGCCCTACATAAAGAACAGCGCTGAGAAATCTGTAATCATAGCTTAGTAATAAAAAAATTTCCTAAGTCAGCAATAGCTAGGTAATGTATCTTTGTACACAGAGTACTTTATTCTGGTTTAAAAATATATTCCACTTTAAATCTTTGATAAATGGCTCGTTATGAAAATAAATGTATCAGTTTAACTGTTAATAAACAGGTTTTTGTTTTCATAACACTGAAACATCCATCCATTTTCAAATCAGGTTTGGTAAGGGTTTGGAGGGGGGGGGGTGGGGGTCCTGGAACCTATCCCAGGCCATTTTAAGAGAAATACCAGGGAAATAAGGGATTTCCTGGTGGATTTCTTCTGACCTTGGTGCTCAAAGTGCGTCTGGTCATCAGTAGCTTGTTTCAGATTCCCCCCATGTATGTACTGTACCTTTTACACTATGTACCATTTTGTTATATGCAGTTGCAATGGTATGAAGGTATCTCTCTAGCTCCAGCTGTGTATGTAGGAGGGTGCGGTTGTGTCTAACAGCAAGGCTTTATACTAAATGAAAAAAAAAAACAGGAATGAGAGTATTGTATTATTAAGCCATTAAATAGGATCTGATGCCGCCAAAATGCTAGAATTGTGAATGCGTGTGTAGATGTGTGTACATGGGTGAACACCCACCAAATTCACATCTATCATGGTGTGTAGATAAAAGATTTAGTGCCGGGTAACTAAAATAGGACTGCAGAGAACCAGCATTCCAGATCAATTATTCCATATTTTCAGAGTTGTCTGTCACAGGCCTTGAAAATTTCTGGGCTGGAAAATACAGTAAGCAGGATCGAAGCAAAGCCTGTCTAGATAAAGATATAAAGCATTTCCCTGCGATGTGCACAGAGGGTAGCATTAAAGCAGCAGGATGGTGCCGTTACTTTGCCGTGACAGGCGTACCGAATCGTTGGGGGGCAGGCTAATGATAAAGTGGGTAACGACACCTTGGGTATTAGTTAACAGGACTTTCTATCATCGTGGCATGTTATTATCTGGGTGATAAAAGCACTGTTAGGTGTCCAGCCCCCCGAAACGGCACGGAGGTGAGTCCCAAGACCACGGCTGCCATGGGACACGAAGCGATAACAGGACGGAAAATAAGTCCGACACAAAGTCATTTCTCTACCAAGACAACCACGGTGCCATTTGGGGAAAGCCATAGGCGTTATTAATGGGGGTGAACAGCCATTGCTGCCTGCGCCAAGGCAACGCAGGTCTAGAGGCGTCGTCACTTTAGCTATTAAAAATACATACTGTTCTTGCCGTTATCTTGCAAAAAAATAAATGAAAAATTTTGAAGGTCATTTAACTGATGTTTATCCTTCAAAAATTGTCGTTAAAAGCACTGTAAGAGACATATCCTGTATCTACATTTGATTAAAAAGAGACCATTTAGGTTAAACATTATTTAATGTTCTATAAGGCAATTTTTAAAGAATGTTATCTTTAAGCTGAGGAAACATCTGTGTGCACGGTGTGCACAGTCCTGTCTCTAATACATACTTACTGTGTGACTGCATGACTGTGTGTGTCCATGTGCAGCCCCACCCAATACCACAGGAAGCAACAAAGAGGGTCAGCCTGAACCTGTGAGTGGTCTGCGAGAGAAACCGATGAAAATGTAGGTAGCTGCAGGTATTTCATGCAAACATGCCACTCGCACATCTTACGCCATAAAAAGTCATGCTTTGTGTGCCAGACAAGCTCAGTATAAATCTCATTAGTGTACTACATAGATGATGACGACTCTGATATCTACTCTATAATATTTTTGAAGCAAACCTTGACAGGAGATGAATCCCAACAGCAGCAAATAAAAAAGATTGTTCATCATGGACAAGTGATTCCAGATGAATTTGGACAAGCCTTTTTGCTCAAGATAATAGAGGCACGTTCTACTTACTCTACTAAAGGTTAATTTGCATAAATGCGCAGGGCTCGGAAGATTCAGAGTCTTGCCCAGCACCCTGGGACTCTCGAGGGCATTCAGAGTAAGAGGTGCTTCGCGTTCAAAAGGGGCACCACAATTAAATTACACGAGTGCCATAATCCGGGCGATTATCGCCGGATCAGCGGGGCACCGGCAGTCAATTAGCTGACACCGCTGTGATGGTTTACTCCACCCACTGAGCCGGGCTCGGCACCTGCAGCTCGTGGGCGGGGGGGACCTGGCTGGCGCACCGCTGTGGCCCCACTTCAGGAAGAAATGCCCACCCCACAAACTGGTTTCAAGGCACACAGGAGGGAGAGAGCACAAGTTTTTATTGAATACGGAGGACAGCGGGGCCCCTGTTGGCATTATAAAGGTCTCCTACAGGACTTCAGACCTGAGATCAATATACTAATCAGCTAAGGCTACAGCTTAGTAGCTTTGTGTGTTGCATTGTTGTTTCACACCTCCAGGGTTGTGGGAGTTAATATCACCCCAACGCTCGTTTTCTGGTGGGGGAGGGGGGGGGGGGTTTCATCCCCCACCCTAAAATCATGTGTCCCTAAAATCATGTGGCCCATTGAGTGTTCCTGTTCTCTGAAATGCATCGGCAACCCCTCTGGTGTGAAGCCTGCGCTTGCTGAGCAGGTGGAGGCTTGAATGGATGGTTGGACGATTGCTATGTAGTACGCATAAGCAAGTATGTCTGGCAGGTGTTTGATATGTCCAGCCGTCTCTGGAATGTGAGGGTTTTCAAGAACTCACTGAGTGAAAAGAACTAACAAAAAACCTAAAATATATTATTTTTATTTAATTGTCGAAATGACCTCAAAATAATTCTTTTGGATATTCTATCTCAACTCTTCCTTAGCCAGCAAAAAAAAAACACCATTCTTCAGGTCGGGTAGCTTTTTCATATAGGCATTTCATTTTCCTCAAGTTTAAGTCCTTACCTGCAGAACAAATGAAGTATGTTCAGAACAGCTGTAATGAGCAATAATGTGTCACATGGAAACTTTCTGTACAGACACTATGAGAGTAGATAGCATGGGGTGTAAGGTACAGCCCTTCCCTCCCTTCCTTCACCAGTCAACACCAAGCAAGACATGACATCATTTTGTCCATGAGGTCCATAGGAGAACCCTCCATTTGTACACATTAGCACCTTTGGACCCTAAAGGACCTCAGCGATTTTGAACTTGTCCACAGATGAGACCAAAGGACATTCTGACCAGTGCACATGGGATAGAGAGTAAACTCTGTGGGAAAGTTGAACTTGCAAACTATTATAATGCTTAGACATAACTTCGTCCTGCCAATAAAACCATCCATCAGTCACAGAAACCCATTTCAAATTCTTGTAATTGTTTGCTTCTTAGAATAAACACATGTTATTGAATCGCCATGGGAAACTGTGACAGAGAGACTGTAATACTTGGTTATTAATCAATGATAACATTCACAACGGCATTTCAGTGCCGGGACTGATCTGAGCAAACAAATGGTACAAGAAGAGTACCGTCTGTTTACAGCCATCTGTGCAGCGATGAAGGTCATGCAAGAAGGTGTAGGCCAGACTCACAACAGGCTGCTGTACCTGCAAAGGTACTGCATTTCCCAGTTACTATTGTTGTGTTTGTTCTTTTAGGGAGTCACAGTGGCTCTCTGGTTAGCTCTACAGCCTTACTTACCCCGGATTTGTGGATCTGAGTGCCCCAGCTCTGCATTTATAGTTCATATGTTTTTTCCTAGGGTTTCCTGCAACAATCCAAATAGATGCAGTTGGTCCAATCGGTGCCTCTGAATTGCTTGCAGTTCATGAGCGTGTGATTATATGCCATCCTGCTCTAGCTGTTTCCCCTGAGTCCTGTGCTTCCTGGTAGAGGCTCCAGCTTCTTCATTACCCAGCACTGGAGTATGGATAATGGCTGTATTTTAAGAACATTCCCATACAGAGCTTACTTACTTGTTACTGACAGTTAAGCTCAAACAGGTGAAAACTGCAAAGGCGTAAATTGCCATAAGCCGTAAATTGTTCTGGATCAATATCAGTCACCGAAAACGATGACACAATAGGAATAGGCTTTAGGTACCATGTTGAATAAAATCAAATATAATGTGTTGTTCATACAATTATATTTTGGCCTCTGCCCACATACAAAGAAATCTGAAGTTTAAATTTGTTTATCACAACTCGCCATGTGAAAGTCCGAACAGCACTCAAAGCCACTTCCTGCTGGTTGCCATGACGATTAATTCAGTCTCACACTCAAATGTTACACAGCTGCAACGGAACAGAGCATTTTTCAGACTTTGAAATGTCAAGTAGGTTTGGTCTAGCTCTGCTTGTGAAAATGGCAATCTTAGTGCAGACATTCCTTAACAATCGTCCACTGACAGGTTGACGCTGGCGATCTGAGCCCAGCACAGACGCTCTTTAGGGGTCCTCAGGCTTATGCCACCTGTCTCCCCGGCTGTGCCACCAGAGCCTTCTGCGGGGCGGCCATCCTCTCCACCTACCTTGCCTGAACTCTCTCCCTGGGACAGAAGGACATCGGGCACTGCTAAAACTAGCCCAGTGCCCAGAGGAAGCAGCCTTAACATTACGTGGTAGGTTCCTAGACTCTGAGAAATGTCACAATATCAAGTCTCTACAGCCATAGTGAGATTTTCTCCTAGTAAAATAAATGCTAGCGCGCAGTTGAAGTGTGAGCATTCAGCTAAATCAGGAGAAACCCTAACACCTATTATTGTCATATGTTATGTTGTGTTATTGTAAAGAGTCACTGCTGCTTAGCATTCAGACTTCACCATAAGTCATCATTCAAGATGTTTTTTCTTCATCATTCAAGATGTAAAACAAATTGTTGACAATTCTCCCGATGTAATGCCAGTCCCCATATGCTGTGGATTGCCGCCATTGTGTGAGAGACATACTTGCGTGTACAAACACCAAAGCCCCAGAGCTGCACCAGCCATAAAGTCAGTTCTGTATCTAGTTTCTCAAATGTTCTCAAGCCTTAAAGACCTGTTCGGTGGTATGAATAAGTCAAGTCTACTCTCTTTTTCTGCAAGCATATTAATCAGCCATACAGCCTCCAACAATGGAATTGTAAAGTAGGTTTGAGCCTCAGTTAAAGGATTATCCAAGTGTTTCATGAGCTGAGACCTGAGGATACCCAACCACACACTGCATGCTAAACCATAAAAATAATTCCACACTCAAAATAAGACTCTAAGTCTTCTCAAAGAGCACAGATAAAACCATTACTGCCTTACTTCATATCCTCTGGCTCCATTTTCAGCTTAAAATTCAGCCTCTGAAGTTTCAGAGATGAAAAACAAAACAGATTTTTTTAAGACAAACAAAACATTCTCTATTACTGAGCCCATTACAGGTTCTATATGACGCCTTCTCTGGGAATGTGATTCGGACTCAAATTACTGTTATATATTTCATTCGAAGACAGAGGGATGAGAATCAGTAAGCATTCCTAAGCTCCTCCGCCACAGAAAGCTGAAAGATCCATGCTTAGTTCACGGCTGTCCTCTGTGCTGTTTCTTACAGTGTGACATTGACACACCTCTGTCCAGATGTCACTTTCTGTGGGCTGGGATGACCTTTTTTGGGAAAAGAGGCACCAGCTAAGTCAGTTTTGGCCCAAACCTTCCTGTCTGAGAAGCCGTAAATCCTGTTTACAGTACATGCATCAGGCTAAATAGGGTTTGCTCAGGCTGGGGGGGCTGGCATTGTAATACTTAGTGAGTACCGGCCACTAAATATGGAACTACAGCAACGTGTCCAAAGTACTGTCCATTTAATTATTTCATTATTACTATTGTGTGTACTATGTATGTAATATTTATACATATACCCAAATTGGTATTTTAGAACACTAGACATTTTAAAACATAATTATGTAGCAGAATGTATTATGACTTATTGTATAGTAAGTAATCCTTAATAATACATTTCAAATGGTAGTTTTGAAACTTCTTTAAAAAGCACAGAAATTCCTGGGCTAGTCATTTTTGAACCTGCTGGTAACTGAGGGGCTTATGTCAATATATTGTATCAGATATTAACATAAGGAGAAGCAGCAATTATTTGTGAAGTTGATGTGAAGGGTAGTATGTGTGTCTGACTGTATTTCGTAAGTTTTATCTATAACATTTTATAATAAAGCTAAAGTTAAAGAACCTAAATCTAAATAATATAGTAAACTACATATCCTCAGATTGTTCTACAATCAGACAATAACTACAACTGTTTGTATATAAGCCCAAAATGTAGGCCTTGATCTCCTCTCAAATTCATCTTTACTTAATATTAAGTAAATCCTGTAAAGGAGTAGTCTGTTTTGTTTATGTCAGTGTGACCTCAAATCTGGGTGTTTGCTGACAGTTCCTGTATAAAGATTTTCATTTAACCGTTAGATGTTACATACATACATAATTGTTACATATTTATATAAATTTCAAACTCGGGCTAATTTCAGTTTGAGTAGTGTACATTAGCATACCCATTAGCAAGAACACAAAAATTTAATCATGCAAAGAAAGATAAAATGCCAAGCTTATTTAGCAAACCACATTATTCTGGAAGGCAAACTTATTACCATCTGGCAAATTGTATAATCCTATATTCTGTGGGTTTACTGGAGAATTAAATTCCATCCATCTGCTTTGTTCTTTTCCAGCCACTCGAAATCGGGCAGTAAACATCCAAAGAGAAGATGCTGGGCGCTCTGTCGTTTTTGGACAGAGCAGCCTGCTGCACTTAGCATAGATGCGAGCACTCTGGCTGGTGCTGATAACTCGGCCAGACGGCACAAGCACACAGCCCCCTGATCCCTGCACATTAAAAGGAGAATGCGTGCAGCACCAAGCACATCGTCCCAATCGCCCGGCGATTGCAGCGTGTGCGGATTGGCTAGAAATGTCACGCTGTAAATGGCCACCGAGTTGGTATGTGGGGGTTTAATAAAGCTGCCCATTAGCACAAAATATTTCTCTGGCCTTACAGTGGATAACGTGTTTTTCTTTTTTTTATTTTGGTGGACTGCTGGAAAGATTTAGTCAAAGTCTCCAAGTCAAGTTCTGCAGCTGCAGCACTTCATACCGGGAAGGTTAAAAAAAAATGGATCAGCGTGACAGAGAGATGCTGATTAGCATGAGAATTTATGGCCCGTAGATCCTGCCTGCCCCAGGTGCTGTGCTGTCTCCATTCTCCCTCCAGGCCTGTCTCACAGAGCCTCACTCAGCATCAAGAAGCCCCTTCACACTCCAGCCTTTATTTTGCCGTGGGACAGAGGTCAGTGTGTTCATTGTGCATAAACTTGCAGATGCAATCATGTGATTTTATTATTTTTTTTCGTCTTTATCCAGGTCACGTTCCCACAAAAGCCAGACAGGCAGGCGTGGGAGGAGCTGGTAAAAAACACCAGCTGTACTGGAGTGTGACGAAATATTCCTTGAGCCACATCTGGCCGAAGAACGCGTGGTGTCTCTACTGTGGGAAAAGATGCTGAGGCTAATCCACGGAAGGCGGCCCCATTGTCAGGCCCGCACGGGGCTCCCGCCCGCCTGTGGATAGCAGCTCTGTGGCAAAAGGGCAGCATGGTGCAGAGGCTGCCCGCCAGCTGCCTCCTGAATGCTGGGCCCGGCTCTCACGTGCTACTGCTCATAATGATACTCAATGAGTCTCAGATTTACCTTTAAAACTGTAGTGCCAGCTATCAACTGCACATTCATAATGAATCTATCTATATCTATATCTATCTATAGTTCATTTACATTTCACATTACACCCATTATATTATAGCAACTCTGTCAAAATGACAGCCAGCTATACAAGCACCCTGTCCTAATCAGTATGTTGAGACCTTACACAGCTGTATTTTCATCTCGAGCCAGTATTGTCCATTATAGACCATAATTATGATTAGCAAACAAAGCAAACAGGCTGTGACATCTGGCGAGCATCCTGGGAATTCTCTTTCATAGTCAGCAGTCCGGGCGTGGGCAGCTTGTCCCTCACTACAGCAGCTCCAGTGTTTGAGCCTAGCAGATGGCTACAGACACATATTTGTGAACATGGGAGCAAATTCTGAGCAGAAAATGAGACAGCACCAGAGTAATTGTTAGGAGCGGGTGTGCCCAATTACAATCCAAAGACAATTTTTACATTGGGTGTACAGACTATAGAGAGAGCTCTGACATCCCCCCTGGGTCATGTTTAAGCCCTGTGGTTGAAGCAATGCAATCCAGTTTCACGCCTCCTTTCCGTTTAAAGTGTTTTGAACAACATCTGCTGCTCAACACAGCTCTACACGTCTCCGCTTTTCTTTGAAGAGATGAAAGCTGACCTCGTTCTCAACAGCTAAAGGACAAGGTGCTGAAGCAAGGCTGCCGTCTTGGCACCAGGGGAAACACCACATCCCGATAAGCTGAAAGCACTTGCATCTTCTCCACAGCCCTGCTCTGCAAGTATTTAGGTACTATCTGCGATGGGGATACTTTTCCATAGGAACAACAGCAGGTAACACTGACTCAGAAACAGCAGCTTGTTTCTCAAGCTTCAACATTAGGCCTGTCAGGAGAGAAAAAACAATTAATTTTGTTCCACTCACAAATGTATATTCGATATTCATGTTGCCAGTGTAAACACACTGTTAATTCGCATGAGGCTAACACATAATTTATGACCTGATGATGATTTTTAAATGCTGATGATTTTTTAAACATATGTATAAATCTCTGTGTTATTCCCCCAAAATCAAAAGTAAATTCAAACAATGAATAAGGAAAAAAACCTGATGTACCACAACTATAACAAAATAGGGGAAATAGAAAAAAATATATTTAATCTGTATTACTTGAATAAACTACAAACATCATATACAATACAGAGATTTGTACAATTTCACGTTCTTACCTTCAGCTCCCACGAGTAGATTTGTGTTATAATCCTATATAGTATGTATATGTGTCTGTAACCCTCAGAAAATTACTGTGGAAGTGCACTGTCAGTGACTGACAGACGGCACAGACCCCATCTATCCCTGGCTAACATTCCCACTCCTTACGCTCCAAATTCAAAGCTGCTCAGTCTTTGGAAGACAAGCATAAAAACAAACAAAAAGGCCACAAGCGCCACTTTGGGCTTAACCATTGAAGCCTGTATCATGTATGTAATCGCTGCGCAATATGTGGTTCACACGCGATACAAGTCGTGCGCATGAGATGCAGCCACCTACTGCTGACCAGTCTGCTTCGCTATTGCTGTAGTACATTTTCAGGATCGGCACTTTTGGGAAAAAAGCATGCAAATGATGACAAGTCTGTCAGCGGATAATAGCGAGTCAGGTCAGCTCCCAAGCTCTCCCAGGACAGGAAATAGCAGCATGCCTGTGAGAAACATAAACATCATGTCCCCACCCCGTCACCGAAAATACACAGGGGACAAAGCATTATTATGCTATATAGCACATATGCAAGTCAGCTTCTGGGGAAAGAAAATTAGAATGAACATAAAACTTTACAAACTTTGATATTACCCTTTCTTGCCAAGGTGATGCACTCATTAACACACACACACAATAAAAAATAGCAGAGTAGATCGTTTGGTTTGGTGAGAAAATCCATGCTCCAATGAGTAATATGGACGAAAGTAAAAATCACATTTTTCTGTTGACTGAAACATAAATGAAGAGTGATATCAATATTGAAGGATTTAAACCTAAAACCCCATTTTCCAGTGCTTATAATGTCTAAGGATAGCAAACGCCTTTTGATAGTGGTGAACTTGTTGAGGGAATATTAGCAATGTCAAATGTTATTGAGATCATGAAGAGTGTAACATAAGTGTCACAAACAGGACGTGACTCTTCATCCCTTCTCACTCGTGAGGCGGAAAATTTGACTGAGAAAATAATCAGACCCAAAATGAAATAAACAAATCTGGACTCAAATCCCTTTCAAAGTCACAAAGAGCTGACGGTGTGTCTTAAGAATTGCTTTTGGTATATCTGCTGACATGCCTGTCTAATATCAGTGAAATCTCTCTCTCTCTCCCTCTCTCTCTGTCTGGACAAAACATGAAAGGAACAGGGTGCTCACTTCAAAGAGCTAACAGGCCTTAGGACATGAGCAGCACCAAGGGTATCAGAAGAGAAGTGGCATCAAAGTCAGGAGTGGCAAACTTCATTGGCTGCAGGCAGGAAGGACTCTCTCCAGCAAAAAGATCTCTCACCTGACGGCGCAGGCAGAGGCATGGAGCAGAACCACCCCGATTAAGCCAAATACGTATAAGGCCATACCATTCTGGTTATGGGGGCATGCCGGCAGTACAGAGCACTGGCTTCCATTACCCAATCCATTTTCACTACAGATTAATGGTGAACGGAAGGGAGACTGCAGGCTAAACAATAAATCACATTACATACTTGGGTAGAGAAAGTATTGAAATAAAGCACTTTTATGAAGCAATAGAGTCCCCAAAGCTCCATAATTTAAAATCAGGATTCATTCATTTTTTAAGATGTCACCCAGCTGACTTAACCAAGCTGGTGCCTCCAGGTTCAAAGTGTAGGTAAATAAAACAAACTCATTAATTACACCAACCAAAAGCAAAACATTGTTACTTTATTAAATTGAATAATTACTGACAGTTTTAAAAATAAAATTAGCTATTGATGACATAATGAATCATCAACCAGCTTTAGTCAAAAATATACGGAAGTAAGCTGGGACTGACGTCCGAGGGATAAAAAGCAATATCACGGTGGTTTAATTACCTTTTAATGCTTTTGAATTTTTTCTTCGTTTTAATAACGGTTCACAGTTTCAATACAGCATCAACTTCTTGCAGATTTGAGATCCGAGACCATAGGGCAGGACAGAAATAGGGTTTTTCATCCCTTCAATTAAATTACCTGCAGATGCCATGTGGGACCATCACAGTGACAAAAGGTTTGTTATGCTCCTCCGGATCCTCTTCCGGTCACATCCTCGGCTAATCACTTTATTGTTTTACTGCTGGTTTGGGTAAAACACAGCAACTAGTGTGCTTCTTAGCCATAAAAAAGTCTGAGAAACTCCATTACGGCATGAAAGTTATATTTTTAACTTCCAACATCCATTTGTTGTTATGTCATTTATCCGGGACAAGGTTTAAAAAATGTTAATATGTGAAATACTTTTTTGTCCACATTTTCGTATAGTCCGACTTGTTATAGTCCCGGGAATTGCTTTAGGACAGTGATGAAAGTTTATTATAACACATTCTCTGAACAGAAGGTCGGGTCCAGTCAATAGTAAGCAAGACTGCCCCAAACTTTTTGGCCAAAAGGAAAATAGAAAAAAGGAAAGTAATTTTCTCCACTTAATGTCCAATTATAGGGTGCATATTGAATAGACTTTCCCTTTACCACTTTTGTCAAATAAGGTTAAAAGTCTCACTCGGAAAGTGAGCTCATTGTGGAAGTTCACGGGCCTTCTTCTCCACAGCATGTTCCTGCTTGGAGAGTCACTGTCCGTGAGGACGTTATATAAGCCTTTCAGGGCCCGTGATTATAATGCACATTACTTCAGCAGACCAAATGTTGGCTTGGTAATTTTTTATGCATTTGGATTAGAGTCAACAGGAGTTCAAGAAAGGCAAAGGTTTCGCCCAGTCATCATTAGGTACAAGATGGCAAGACAAGCGTATCAAAAGCATCCATATGTCACGATGAAAAGAAACCATCTTTGAAGCTTCTGAGAAGAATGGGGTTTCCATTTTCCGTACTGGAATGAAGACAATGTCATCCAACCTTGCAAAAAAACTATGTAATTGTCCCTGTATTTTGCAACACTACATGCTCGTTCCATGCTGCACGCTCGTCCAAAGTACACCTGGCACTTGGAAACGGCGAGAAGCTGTCACCACACTCAATTAGTCAGTTAACAAGCAGAAACAAGAGCGAGAGACCTTTTGGTTGCTGCTTCAGACACAATGTAACGTTGATCAGTCCACCTACACCATTTTTACACAAATGCCACATGCACAAGAAGGAATAATTTTCTGTATTATGTAGTTTGCCAATCAGTGTTACATAAACATCCACCTTAAAATCAATTCACTACAATCAAATTCAAGAATAACTGATTTCATGGTAAGCCAAAAGACACCCTTGCTTAATCCTGCTAGAAGCCTGATGCTGAGGGTGCTTGTCTGTGAGAACCTCGTACCCACATTCCCGGCTGGCCTTCCTGAAAGCGGAGCCTTGAGCACCATTAATCCCAGTAGGAAATCCCACAGACATGACACGTTCTGTGCCAAAACAAGGGGCTTAATTAGAGGGCAGTTCCGGTCTGACAGTCAAGGCCACGACCTTCCCGGGGGAATAATGAGCCAGGCAATGTTGGAGAACTGAAGCTGTAGCCTTAGCACACAACCAGGGTGCTGATGGCTGCTCTAGACGTGCCAAACTGACAGATTCGAGTGACCGGACAGTGAACCGTACACATGGTGAGGGGAGGCCAAAATATTTGATGTGAAGAGGGGCCGGCGGAAAAAAAAAATCCACGTTTTGTGTCTTTTATTTCCAGTTGCTGAAGCCAAATGACATTGATCAGCTTTCCATCTCCGATTTGCTTTGAGAAAGTGGAAACGAACTGGGGCAGTGAATGAACAGAGAGCTTGCTAACCCCCCCGAATAAGCTGAGTGAAGCTATATAAATAATATATAGATAAATCCTGCCATCTAGAAGATTGCAGTTCAAAAGGTTTCTGAAACTGAATCATAGGCCCTGTGCAATTTAATAAAATAATTTTTCTACTTTAGCTACAGAAGAAAAATACACTGTGGCACTATGGTAAAATCAGATCCAAAAAAGATGTATGCCTATACATTTCACCATAATTACACTGAAAAAAGTAAACTCTTTATAAAAATACATTACAATTACATTTCAATCCGTGCTATGTTAGAAATAACACACAAATAAATGTGTGGTTCCAAGAGCACCCAAACTCACTAAGCTTTGATTAGGGCTACACAATGCTGAGAGTCTTCGTCTGTCTGGCCCTAGGTACCAGCTCACAGGGGGGGCTACATCATGGCATATTCCATGGGATGTTCATACTGACAATGGTGACATTCCGATGCCATTGGGGAAGATCTTCGGTATAACGCGACATATTTTTTGTTTATTTGCCAGCATAATTTGTTCACGGGGGACACACCACATCTTGGGAGACGTTTCGACGGCATGAACACTTCCGGCCGCACGAGGAACGCTGACGGCTGGGGGGTCTGCGTGAGGCATTTCACACGCTCCACGCAGGTCGTTACTTCCGGTGACACTCAAGCAAGCTAACGAATTCATGCCCCCCTCCCCCCCCCACCACCACCACCACCACATAG
>JAODKL010000040.1:25018490-25040941 GCA_026780765.1 Petrocephalus schoutedeni
ACCAGAAAGTCAGCCATAGGAGGGAGTACCAGAAAGTCAGCCATAGGAGGGAGTACCAGAAAGTCAGCCATAGGAGGAGTACCAGAAAGTCAGCCATAGGAGGAGTACCAGAAAATCAGTCCCAGGAGGAGTTCCAGAAAGTCAGCCAGTCTCCTAATATTAAATTTAATTAGAAAGTCAAATACAAAAGACGCCACAAAGTCTTCGTCAAAAAAACGACTAGTTACTCACCTAGTCTGTAATGGAGTAATCGAATTGGCAATGTCTAATTAATGCCACGTGTGTAGATACTCTCTTGTTTTTAAATGTATGCAGTTGTGGGGTAGAACTGGAAAATGAAAACTTGATTCATTGGTTTTAAAGATTCTTTAAAGTGTGGTAAGAGACCCTCGCCACCGCCAGAGGGCGCCATGGGCATTTAAGCAGCTGGATTAGCTGTTTCCCAAGCGACGTCTTTGCCTTTTTCATTCTCCCGGTTTGGTCCAGGAGGAGCAGCTGAGACAACAAACGACTATTTCTGAGACAAATTCCGATACTTAAATTCAGTAGGTTCATTAACGAGTAGGCTGTAGATAGCGGCCACCATTTTCCCCCGTTGTAGAAACAAGGCTTATATGTCAGTGCAGCTCGTTCTCAAAACGTCACATATTATTTGAAAAGACCAGCTATAATATAGCTAATAATATCACAGTAAATAAATATTGGACGAGAGGAATAAAACCCCCCGCGAGTCTCAGCCTTTGGGAAGCCGTGGAGTATCGAAACAAAATTGGCAGAAGCTGGAGACGGACCTTCCGGGAAACGACTGCAGCTTGAACCTGGACATTTCATAAAGCGAAGACGGTGGTGGCCACGTACCTTGCTGCTTAATTGCCCTTGGCGACCTCTGGTGGTGATGAGGGTTTATTACATTACTTAAGAGTAAATGTGTTATACTATAACATCATTATAGAGTACATATAAAATCGCCCAGAACAAGGTCTTCAAAAAGGAGGCACACCATTTTGACCAACAAAGGCTGGTCTAGTAGGGAAGGCAAATGGAAGACGGCACAAAACTAGAGGACTGTGAAACAGGAAACATCCTTTTACAATGACTTCCCTCCCGAAATTTTGGTGTGAATGAACATACCATGATGGAGTCTCACTGCTGTAGCTGGCTAACTTCAATATGGCAGCTCACCCTGATGCTGCTGACATTGAGAGAAACTCCACTTAGCAATGACTTGCTTTTCTTGGGTTATCCTCACGACAGGCCGGTGAATAATTTATTCTCGTAATGATCAAATTGCAAATTACATTGTCGAGAAATGTGTTCTTGGGTCCTTATGATATGGCTGTTTCTTTTTGTCAGTAGACCCACACGAAGGAAATCTGATATAGACTTCTATAGTAATACAACGCTGCAGTAAAGGAAACGTAAAATGAATTTTAAGTTAAGTACGAATCATAAAAATAAGACCAGTCAACTGCAATGGATTTGTGCCTTGTCCTGGGATATTCCCTGCATTGTGCCCGTAGCTTCTGGGATCGGCTCCGGACCCCGGTGACCCTGCATAGAACAAGCGAGTCTAGAAAATGGATGGATGTAGATCAGTCAGTACAAATTACATCCCTTTTGGGTTTTAAAATCTAAGCCAGGTGTGTGGCTCTGTGGATTAGGACCCTGTGTCTGTGATTGAAAGGTACTACTCCTAATTCTCTTGGCGGCAGGGTGATGCCAGCGGTGGGCCATTGAGCAAAACCCTTAATCCTGCTTCGAGGGTGCTGGCTGACCCTGTGCTGTGAAGCCCAAACTTGCTCTTACCTGTATATGTCTTGTACTTGAGCCATACCTTGCTCAGAACTACAAAACATATCTGAGTGTAAATCAGACCTGCTGACTCACGGGCAGATCCAGCCCAGAATCAGTTGCTATCCGGCAAAATCAGTTATAATTCGGGGGTGCGGTGGCTAGTTATCTCAATCGAATACAAGGCTGAGTATCGGTCAGAAAATGTACTTTAATCATTTGAAGCATACCGTAAATGCCCAAACTAGCCATCACCTATCTGTTTCTAGCAGTGATAGATGAACGGATCGACACTGTTCCAATCTCTCTCCTCTACACTCCCAAAAGCAGACACATCCGTGCAAATAAACACCGCTCCGGCTGCATCTTGCAGCTCATTCTGCTCCTCCTTGCTCTGCTGTTTGTTGTCGTACTGTCACGTGACTCAGCGGCGTGCGCGTGAGCAGACCGTGGCTGAGTGAGAGTAGCGCGGCAATACGGCAGAGAAAAAGAGCCAAAGGCTGAGAATTATAACACGGTGATCACTGAGCAGTACATAGTCGTGTGGATTGAACGAAGCATCGAGGCAAAGAATTTGCACCGAGGATTTTTTGTTATCGAGTTATTCGAGTTACTCGATGAATTGTTGCAGCCCTACACACACATATATAATTTTACCAGAGTAGTCATTTATAATCGACTAAGTATTCTTTTATCTAGTATTTGTATTTCTATACCAGCCACTTTCGCCATCTTTTATTGTCCTGCTTGATACACAAACGGTTATATTTTACCTATAAGATATATTTATATACATTTAAATATTTAATGAGCACTCAAAACTACGTATTATTATTGTAGTTTTAGTCATTGAAATACATGTATAGCTTCACATTTTTCCTCTTTTGGACACACGTGTGAAATATAATAGGACCTGACGTTACGCGCATGTGTGAGGGCGACGCGACGTCTATCTACTTCCTGTCACCACGTGTGGAGTGTGGCTATGATAACCGAGACGTTTTCTAACAAAATTTAATCGTTGGAACCATGGGGAAATTAAACGTTGTTCTTTTAAGATATCTTTCCAGAGATGACTTCCGGGTCTTAACTGCTGTACGTATTCTAAATGTATTTTTTACTGTTTTTAACAAACTAATCTATTTGGGTTGGCTGCTTATTTCACTTTATGGAATATCATTGACATAACTTTTTTTGTTTGTATTTTTTACTCGTTATTGGTCTGTAGGTTGAAATGGGTATGAAGAATCACGAAATAGTTCCTGTGAGTCTCATCGCTTCTATAGCGAGTCTCAGACACGGTGGATGCAATAAGATCCTTCGGGAACTTGTGAAACACAAGCTGATGGCGTTTGAACGTACAAAAAGTAAGAGTGACACCCTTAACATTCGCTCTTTCTATGACTTACAGTTCCATACTTACAGTTTTCAGATCGCATCGTGCTGTAAATACCACTGAATGCTGCTTTTTCATTTTTCTCTCCTTAGCCGTGCAGGGGTATCGTTTGAACTATGGAGGCTATGACTACTTGGCTTTGAAAACATTGTCTTCCAGAGATGTACTGACATCTGTGGGCAACCAAATGGGTGTGGGCAAAGAGTCAGGTAAGCCTGTACTAGAGCTGTACCAATACTGCTGTCAGTCGACCTATAGTTTATTGCAGTACAGTTTAACACTGGCACAGTGTTTTATTTTCTAAATATTGGTTCAACATCCGCTGATTAAATACGCATAAGTTACTGTAGCATATGCTAAATGTACTGCGGTGCAAAAAAAAAGCAGTGAAGCGTCTACCTCTGAAATGTCTTATTGTTTTCTTATTTACTGCTGTAAAAACAGCAATGTGCGCTTAATGCATGCACAAAAACGCATAGTTTATGCAACTAGGAGCTGAAGTGGGCAACAACTTTTTATTACTTTATTAACTTTATTTAAGGTACTAACTCATTGCAGGTAATTCTGGGTTTGTTAATGCCTGTTAATTAAATCTGACCTTTTCTAAATGTTAGTAGCTACATTATTTCAATATTGGAGTGTCATCATGATGCATTGAATTGTGACACTGGAATCGGGATGCGTACTCTATCATTGGTTGGTTGGCATTATCCAGCCCCAGCTTTTGCACCCATAACTTTGTTTACAAAAGATATTTCCCCACTTCTGATTTATGTGATGCGCACACCTTTATCCAAAGTATCTTGCCATTTTGCATAGTTATAAAAATAATTAAGGAAATACCTTCATGACAGATGGAATAAAACTAAAGTATGTCTTTGTTTTCCATTTTGAAGTCAAGGATGTTAACGCATTGCAGCCAAAAACAAGTTGTGTCCCCGCCTCTTGGCGTGTCTCTGGTCCTTTTAATTCTATTTCAAGCATACACTGATCAAATGGCATGAACACCAGTATTTCAGTTTTGCTGTAAGTAGGTTTTTGATTATTCCAGATATCTACATCGTCGCCAATTCAGAGGGGGAGCAGTTTGCTTTGAAGCTTCACAGACTGGGTCGCACGTCATTCAGGAATCTCAGGAACAAACGGGACTACCACAAGCACAGAAGCAGAATGTCTTGGCTCTACCTTTCCCGTCTCTCTGCCATGAAGGAGTATGCCTACATGAAGGTCTGTAGACACACTTATTTTTCTTGTAATCTAACTAGAAGCTCTCGTCTTTCTTACATTTTGTTACATTGATTTGTTTTGTTACCACTGTAACTTTAAAAGTACCTTGATATTTTTTAAGCGCTGCCTTTCTTTAAACCCTGCCTTTTCTCCTAATCACATGATTAATCGATTATTATCAAAATAATCGTTTTCAGTAATCCTGTTGGGTCGTCATGGACACATTTATAGCACTTTAAAATCCCGTAAGGTAGAAAAGGCTTGAATAAGCTACAAAACGCATGCAGTTTCTCTTTTAATGAACAGCAGAATCAGCAGCCTCACAATGCTGGGGAAAGGAGAATGTATTTAGACTTTTTTTTTTCTTTTTTGCAGTCATGTGATTGATTGGTTCCCCTGTGATTTTATGAAATGAAAGGCTGAGGTGCACCTTGTGCACTGGAATATAAATGCACCTGCCTTTGTTTCAAACAGGCCCTGTATGACAGAGGATTTCCTGTTCCCAA
Source organism: Petrocephalus schoutedeni (assembly GCA_026780765.1). Classification (NCBI taxonomy): domain Eukaryota; kingdom Metazoa; phylum Chordata; class Actinopteri; order Osteoglossiformes; family Mormyridae; genus Petrocephalus; species Petrocephalus schoutedeni. Next base: position 25,023,411 of record JAODKL010000040.1, read on the forward strand.
AGCAGTGGATTACAACAGGCATGCCGTAGTAATGGAGCTCATTAATGGATATCCCCTGTGAGTGGGCACTATCTGTCAGCTTCTCCAAGTTTATTTGGGGGCGACTTGTGTCTTGGTGTTTATGGTGACCTAATCATGAATCCCTTAAATACTGGAAGCCGTAATGTTTGCCCAATAATTTTCCTATTGGCCTATTATGCTAATCAGTCCATATTTCTTATATTTAACCTGAATTCTGCTATTTGAGGCATATCTCTTAATTCACTCTGTTTTTGTTAATCATTTCCGTCATGCACATTGACTGCAGCTTCCTATGTAAATTCACAGATGTCAGGTGCATGAGGTAGAAGATCCAGCTGCATTGTATAGCGAAGTCATGGACATGATTGTGAAACTTGCCAATCACGGCCTCATCCACGGAGATTTCAATGAGTTCAACCTCATGCTGGATGACAAAGACCACATCACAATGATCGACTTTCCTCAGATGGTCTCTACGTCGCATCAGAATGCTGAATGGTGATGGCATGTCAGGCTGCTCTCCTCACGCATTTTACCGATTAATAACATGCCTAGGACTGAAATTTTGCTCAAATTCCCATTTTTATTCCCTAGGTACTTTGATCGGGATGTCAAATGTATTCGAGATTTCTTCATCAAGAGATTTAATTATGAGAGTGAGCTTTATCCCACCTTTAAAGACATCAGGTAATTTTATTTATTTTTTTGGCTGTTTCTTTTATCCTGAGGCTCATGACAGGTGAAGGTTTATCTAGACATCTCGAAATTAGTACTTGTAAGTAAGGGTTTATAGCTTTTATAATAATTTTTATAAATTTTTATAAAATTTTAATTTTTATATAAATTTTTATAATTTTATTCAGCACAAAAAAGACCACACACAATACAAAGTTTTATAAGGCCTGTTTTAAATTGTAAGCAAGCTAAGAAACCATATTTGACTGACCTGTCAGAAGATTTTACCACGTTTATTCAGATTCACGCTCAGTAGCCTATAATTGTATGCTGCTCAGAAAACTGGGTCTCTGCCCACCTCCAAGTTAACATCTGTTTTTGCCTTTTTCATTTACTACATTTACAATATTAAACCACTTTTAATAGCAACATAGAATTAGTCTCTGTTCATCTTTTCATTTGTATAATATTTACATTTCTTTTATGAAACTTGTTTGTGCGGTGGGGGCGGAGGGCTAAGCCCAACCATGACCCCTCTTGCCAGTGGGTCTGCTGTCATCCTTTGCCCATATAAGCAGCCTTAAGTCTGTGTTCTGTTAGCTCCATAGCTTGGCCTTTTGTTAACTTTAGCGGTGGATTCAATTCGGTTACCCATTTCTGGTAGATGTTTGTATCTGGCTGCTTGGTGATTGGCCCCTGGTGTTTGCACACTGCAGGAGGGAGTGCTCTCTGGATGTGGAGGTCTCCGCTAGCGGCTACACTACAGACATGCAGAAGGATGACTCTCTGCTTCATCCCGTGGGCCCCGAGGAAGAGGAGGGCCTCGATGGGGAGGATGAGGAGCCCACAGCAGCAGCCGAATCCCCAGAGAGCAATGTCCCGGAGACTGTCGACCTGGAGGAGTTCAGAAACGCCATGCTGGAACTGGAGGGACTGAACATGGGGGAAGACGTCCCCCCTGACGATGCTGACCGCCAGGTCTTCCAGGTCCCTCAGCCTGCCGAAGACCCTCAGCCCACTGAAACTGCTGTAGCTGGCTGTACCCCGACGGAGCCGGACCATAAAGCCTGTGAGGACCCTGGGAGTGATGATGAGGAGGAGGAGGAGGCAGAAGGAGCGGAGCAAGAAGCAGCAGATGAATGCCCCGAATTGGTGGACCTCTCTTCTGCCAATAAGGAGTTCAGACCATTCAGGTGCAGAACTGATTTCTCTATTTCTAATTTATCCTCTGCCTGCTTTTGTCAAGCACAGAATAAATATTCACTCCCATGGTCCAAGGACTTGTGCTTATGTGTGGGAGTGCTGACTACACGTCCTTTCTTCACAGGGACCAAAATAGCCTGGATCACGTCAGTGAACATCGCAGGAGAACCACCAGCGAGACGACCACGGGCAGTGTGGGCAGCTGCTCCACCATCCCCCTGGTCAGTATTTAGGCGTGACATGCGGAAATGCTACGTAAACCTCTGAACGGTCTGCCTGCTATTTCCCATAGTTATATAGAAAGCGTTTTCTTCTCTATGGTGCCACCTTGTGGCAGTTCAACAGAATGTCCAGTGTTGCCATTACTTTCCTCTGCATGTTTTGACCTGGCAGCACACATGCTAGTTTTTCCCGAATGGTTGGTAATGGGGATGGGATGAGTGACCCAACTCCGGTGATGTGCCCGTGCAGGAAGTGGTCAAGCAGAAAGTGAAGCGGCAGCTCAGCAAGCAGCAGAAGGCAGCGCATCGGCGGCGCCTGCAGAAGGGCGAGGCCAACCTGATGACCAAGGAGAGGCGCGACAACATGCAGAACATCAAGTGGAGTGTGGAGGCGGCCACCTTCTGGGGCTAGTGAAAGCACGGCTGCCCAGGGCGTGGACGTAGGGGGTGGGGGAATTGTTTATTTGTACAGGAATAAGCTCTATTGTTTATGGAGAGGAGAATCTGTTATGTGTCTCCAGGCTCGTTCTCTTCTGTTAGACTTAAGTTGTTTTTTCCCCACATTTCCTTAATTTATACAGGCTCAGGCTGAGGGTCAGGCTGAATCTGCATTTGGCTGCCAAATCGACCCCCCCTCTGAGTGTAAACTCTTCAGTTGGAGTGATGTGTGTTAAAACCTCGGCAGTCCCTGGAGGGAATTTTAGAATTGCTTCGTAACTTCTCTGTGACACTGGGTCATGTCCATCATTCACATCTGTCATTAAAGGCTTTGTGGTCCAACATGCACACGATTTACCATTCAAGATAGACGCCCCACTCTAGGTGTACAATAAGGGGGAGGAGGGTGTCAGTGGTGTGCTGTCGTACCGATGTGCATAGGCAGTCCCCTGATTAGGGGCGTCCGACTTGAGGATAACTCGTCCTTACAGACTGCCATAAGGCCTACGATACTAGCGGCCAAAACTGGAAGCACTTCCAATTCTTAGAGATTGCGGGAATTCATGCTCCAATTAATTATTTAACCACCCAGTGTATTAGATTTGTGACGTTACTTGATTGTGTATAAACGTTACCACCAATATTCATGTAGTAATTTTAAAAGTGTAATGCCTAGAATGCTAGGTGTTTTCACAGTTTTGGTCGCCAGTGTTTATTTCATATACAATTATATATTGTATATAATATATACATTTCAGGTTAAATAATAAACCCACATGCTACTTTGTGACGCTCATGAAAACATTGCACTGCTTCAGCCTTTCGTCGGCTTGAGCGACAGGTATGTAATACACTACATGGATACTATACACCAGGGGTCACCAACTCTGGTCCCGGAGGGCTACTATCCAGGAAGTTTTCTGTCTTACCTTGCTTCTGATGAGCCACAGCTGTTCTCAGGTAAATCCCATGAACAGCTGTGGCTCATCAGAAGCCAGGTAGGACAGAAAACCTCCTAGATAGTAGCCTTCCAGGACCCCTGCAATACACTATATGTAATACTTTTATGACTGTATATGTATTGCTTGTTTTGTACTGTATCAGTTTTCCAACTCTTCTACAAATTCATCTTAAGGACAGGGTTAGGGAAAGTAACCTGGGGACTGTCTGTCATTTCGCAGTTGCACACAGCTCTGTTTTTATCACCCTGGAGTGTCTGCTTTCCCATGCCACATATACCTGCAGCAATAAGTACGATTTACTGCTGTCACCTAAAAAGCAATGCAGAGATGCTCTAATGAACTCATGGAGAAGGTGAATTCCATGGAGTGCAGGAGGGTGATCCTGTACCTTCATTCTGGACTTCATCCGGGTAGCATGTAAACCCCAGAAAGTCCAAAGTAAACAACAGGCACTTTGCTCCAGCAGGCCAGAGGTCTTCTAAACACTCAGCTCAGTCCTGACAGTAAGTAGGAACATTCTGGAAGGTAGTTGCTGAGGAGTCATTTTTTATGAATGAAGGTGTAAACACGGGGTGAAGGTTAACCCAGATAACCTATGTCAGTTTGTAATTAACTGCTGCTGAAGCAGAACACAATCAGCTTCAGACTCGTTCCTGCTATGTGTACGGATTGTATTAGGCTGTAAGATCTGCAGTTAGGTCAGGTGTTCCGAGCCCTGGTTTACAGGAGCATCAATTTAATTGTTCAATAATTTTTTGTCACTCCATGTCACTTGGGTTGACCCTGTCATAAGGGCCAACCTGCCATGAGTACAAAAGTTTGGTGTGTGGCTTATTGGGCTAAGCCTATGATCAGAAGATTGCCTCCTGGAACCCCAGCCTCGGCAGAATAGATACTTATCCCAGGGACCTTCTGCTCGCCCCTTAACCCTCAGCTCCTGGGCCTTTGTATGCTAGCTGACCTTGCACTGTGATGCCCAAGCTTGCTCTCATATCAATCAAGATGGGGGTTGGCAAGAAAGGAAACTTCCCCACAAGGATTAATAAAGTATCAGCGTTCTATTTAGACACTCAGAATTTACCCAACCCATTTCAGTTTCCAGCATCATCATTGCAAGATCCTGTTATTTGGTGGTTTGTCTTGAGCTATTCATTTTTGCGGGTGGATGCTATGAGAGGTACACAGTCTTGAGAACCAAGCACTATTGTGTGGAAAATAGCTGGGATCCTCTGTGAGGCGGGTAGCCAGTGACCATGCGCCATTTGCAGACCTTTGGTTAGGGGTGCCAAGCCGCCCTCTCGCTCTTCCAGACTCCACTGCCATTCTTTGCCGAGGCTCTTCCACTTACGCCTCTCTTTATGAGCAGAGCAGCCTGACAACAGGTCGCCTTTGTTAGAAGGGCTGACTCGGGGACGTCCGAAGGGGAGATTAGGAGACATATGAGCATCAGGGCATTAGGTTTGAGAAATAAGACCATGGAAACAAAGGATGAAAAGCATTAGCCTACGGTTATGGAAGATAGATCTGCAGCAATGGTGAAGAGATTTCCCCGTCTGTTGGGTAGAGTCCTTAAATTTTTAATACAAGAAGGTTTGTCAGCTCAAAAAAATCATGAAAAGTAGAGAATATGAAATAGTCAATAGTCAAAAAAAAAACTGTACACGTTTTAATTCTGCTTCTGTGTGAAGCCTCATAATTGTTTTTATATCCTGCATGGCAGAGACAGGGAATAACCCAATTAATGGACAAAGCCCATTCAGAGCTGCTCAATGCACAAAAGCTGCAAGCTGGTTTGAAGTGGTTTGCAGACTGTCTGCCGTGTGAGCCTGCCACAGAAAACCTGGAATCACTTCTAATGAGGTCCATTACGATGGATTTCGGTCAACAGGTCTTGCACTCCGTGGCCAAACCGTGGACAATTACTGGCAGATACATGAAGCTGAATCATTTTTCATAACAATGCTGGGTCTGCTTTGTATATGAACACTTCCATCAATGAATATTAGTCCCTGGGGAGAAAACAGCTAAAGGCCTCATACCGCTTCTGTGTTCCAAGGTAACGTTTTCATATGTTTCCAGAGCCTGGAATCATATTTAAGTCCGAGACAAATAATCGTGTAGGATGACCGTCAAACCCTTTACAAGAGAAAGTGTAATCCCGAAGGACTGGTACATTCTGCTTTGTCGAAAGGAAACTCCAACAATTTAAAACTTAAACCCCATCCTTTCCAGATGTGGGCAGCTATTCCTAAATAAAAGCATTCTTTCACAGTCAAACCTAGTTTTGAAATTCAGCCCAGGAACAAAAATAAAGAAGAGCCCAGTGGCCAGTGTCCCGGGGAGCTCAGAGCGGCTCCCTAATAATCTGTTATCGTGTTATGTGACGACATGTGGCACGCTGGTGAGCTTCGCTGTAACAAGACCGATTTGGCAGCTGCTGTGTCTGTCCAGTGCTGAATAGAGAGGGAGTGGGGGTCTAGGTGGGCCGGGGCAGGGGGGGGGGGGCTGCATTCCTGTGGTGGTCTTTGGTGGGCTGGTTTAGGTAGCCAGTGGGTGTGCTTAATAGGATTGGGGGGCGAGGGAGAGGAGCCTGGCCTCACAACTAATTAGTTCAGCGCTTGACAAAGGTGGCACCTTCACAAGTCTTCAGTCGGCTGATTGGCAGGCGGGGAGGGGGGAGCAAAAGGAGTACAAGAGGAAGAAAGGGAATTGGGCGGGGGGGGGGGGCTTGGTGTGTGCTGGGTCCACAGCCAGGCGGGAGATCTGGGGCAGAGTGGCCCAACGCTTGCAGAGATGAGGACATGTGCTGGTTGATCCTGAAGCAGGCCCTCTAGGCGCCACCATGGACCGCTTCTGGGCCTCCCTGATGGAGGCTGTGACCCGGCTGGCACCCCACAGCGACAACGAAGGTTCCTTCAAGGACCGTGAGTAGCCTGTGCCGACACCCAGCACCCGATAGAAACCTGTGCCTGCTGTGCCATCACCCGATAGAAACCTGTGTCTGCTGTGCCGTCACCCGGCACTCAATAGAAACTTCTGCCTGCTGTGCTGTGTCAGGGTATGCCTGCATGTGAAACAACAGAGGTTACAGGTGGCTTGGGAATGTCACAGCAACAGGTTCTGGCTGGTATAGTATTTCTGTGGCTTTATTCTTTTCTGTTTGTGCTCGTTTTACACCACATGCCACTGATCTGTTATATATTTTCTAAATAATGCAATAAGTCTGCCCTCTATTTCTCCATAATGCTACGAAAAAACAGAACGTGAATTTTGACATAGTGTTGGAAATGAGGTTTCCGCATACTGGCGTGGCCTGTGTCGGCTGCCTGTTCTTTAACCTGCAGTCGGGAGCAAAGCTAATCCCAGACGTTTGTACTGGAATTTCACACAGTGTGGCTTGAGGTTTTACACAATGAGAAGCAGCATGAGAACAGCATGGTTTAGTCATGTTATCCTATACCACTGCGGTATAAATAAGATTAACCCTTTTTTTTTTCAATTTTATAAGCTGTGGCATTTTTCAGTATAGAAAATTAGACTTTTCTTCCCAGTGATGGGGGATATCTCCTTTGGCGCTCCCACAGCACACTTCTTCGTTGGTATTGAGAGGAGTGTACTACATATTCCCATGGGCCTGGGTGCATGGACTCCATTAAAGTTGGCAGAACAGCACATGAAACCTACAGCTGCCTTCCAGTTTCCATAACCCAGTGTCCCTGTGTTTTGTAGCATTTTACAGAGCGATCTGGTCAGCCACCCCCACATCCTGAAACTGTCCTTCTGTCTGTCTGTCTATCTATCTGTCTGTCTGTCTATCTATCTACCTGTCTGTCTATCTATCTATATAGCTACCATCTAGTCTAATTTGAAGGGTTGTATTGATCAGTACAAAAACACTGTTTGTTATTACAGACTGGCATATGCTAATGCCCCTGTTTGACTATATATGGTCCCAGTTATAAATCCCATGTGCAGGTTTGGTATTTAGAATTTGTGAATTTGTGTCAAACAGTATTACATGATGGAGGTAGCAATGGCGGTTTCATGGTATACAGCATAGAAAAGTAATATTGATTTTATCAGACTGGACACCAAAAAAGTTTTCCGGCCAACTTCCAAAAGTAAAGCAAGTTAGACAATCTTTATACAACTTGGCATAAAACAATATCCTCCAGAAGACATGTGTTTTGCGTGTCAAGTACAGTTAAATGAAAGTGTTAAAACAGATGTGAACCAGAACTGTACTACTGACTCAGAGACAGTCCATCAGATTTTCAAGTACTGTGGTTTGGCAAAATGCAATTTGGATAAAATAGCTTTTTTGTTGTCTTTGAACAGTTCCAGAAAGGGCAAATACATTTCTTCTCTGTTGTAATTATAAGACACCTGGGAGGGTGCAGTAACAAATCCTGCATTTTGCATTCTTCTTTAACAAATGCGTGGCCATAAAAGCCACATCTTCTACTTCAGGGCCATCTGGGCAAAACTCACCATCTAACAGCAAGACGCAACTTCCCACCTTCTCCGTGGCATGAAATGAACATCTTAGCATGCTATTCAACTGGGAGGGTATCATGGACGAGAGGCCAGAGCCGGACACATCGCACTATTAACCCTAAACTCAAGGCGATCCAGATCCAAAGCCTTTAATTAACTTATTTGGTCAATAATGGGCGTGACGCTGTCTATAATCTCTTTGTTTGTGTAATTACAGTGAACGTGGTGGCCGTGCTGCATCGCTTCTGGGAGGAGAAGCAAGCGCAGGACGATGTGAAACGGACAGACAGCCTGGTGGTGTACGAGTCAGCGGCCTCCCCTGGTCCCCCTTACGTCTGCTATGTGACCCTCCCGGGAGGTAGCTGCTTCGGGAATCTTCAGGTACGTCCCACCCCTCTACATCATTCAGGATCGGGTCTTTTTGTCTTAAACAAGAATTCCAAGAAGTACCACGAGCACCAGTTCTTACTGCGCTGTGTGGATAGACAGCTGTCTACCGAATATTGCCACTGATCAATTTGTCCACATCTAGGTTAGGAAGCTCCAAGTGCTTTTTGGAAAAATCCAGACTGATTGCCATATAAACGATTATGTGAAGGTGGATAAAGTGTGCGGGAGATGTGGTGATTTAGCGAGAGGCATTTTGGGTTCACACATTCAGAGATGGGGCTTCGGCCCGGGCTCTGAGTCTCTGTGTGGTTCCCGTGTTCTCCCTGGGCGCCTCTGCATTCTTACCACAGCCACAAAACCGATCAGAGGATGATGTTTTCTAAATTGAACATCAGGCGTGATTGTGGCCTGCAATGGGCTGCAATTCTGTCCTGGGATTACCCAACCTTGTACCCTGTGTTTTCAGTACTGTGTAAGGCAGTGGAAAATTGGTGGACGGATTAAATTTGTACAGTTTTGGAGGTTAATGAATGGGATTGTAGGGGAAGTTACAGCCTCAAATGATTCTCTGATGCTACAAAAGCCTCAGTTCCTGAATTGCTCCCTAAAACATTCAGCTGTATAAAACTGTATTGGCATCTGCTGAGTTTATTTACCATATTTAAGACTTTTTTTAGATGTACTTTTTTGCTGTTTAAAATGAGAATCGGTGAACACCAAATCGTTCATGCCTTTGCAAACAGCTGCGATGTTCTGTTCCTTTGCTTTGTTTTGCATGAACATTGACATGACAGATCCCTGGTAGGGTGGACATCTGAAAATAAACATGCACCAGAGTTGGGGGTGGTCCTGACCTGATCCAGCACATGCAGCTCCTCAGCTCCATTCCTGCAGATTGTCTTGTGGATGAGAGAGTCATGGAATAGCAGCGTCTGACGGTGCCCCAAATGACACAGGTGGCTTCTATTAAGCCCTATTATTTTGTGCCCAAATAGCCAGTGAACAGATGGAATGCTTTAGAATGTATCCGGAATGAGATCTGGGAAGCTGTCCTTGTCTTATTGTTAAACCGTCTTATAGCTATTACAGTATAATTTGCCAGATTTATTTATTTATTTTTACCATTTGCCTTTTACATAATACTGTTTCTTTTGTTTCTGTCTGCACCAAAATCCAGGTTTGCTTGTTAAAATCCATTACACATAATAAATAATCTTATAAGCACCTGACGTTCCAAAGCAGCCATTTGTGCCACCATATAAGAAGCTCTTATGATCTTCTGAGGTTTAGACACACTAAGATTGCGGTGCTGTTGGAATGGAAGCCTCACATGCCCCAAATTTCAGATTTGTACACTCTTATTCAGTCATGGATGGTGTTTCCCCTTTTTTCTTATAAGTGGTTAAGCAAATGTGTTTTCTGCTGGACGAAATGCATTTTTCATAAAACCCCCGGAAATTCCTGTCGTCAATATTGTGTACAATGCTTCCATATATATGTTAAGACGAAGCTTTACAGCTAGGTGGCAGCTTGGGTTTCTTTGGGCTTCTGAGTTCCCATGCCTGTGTGTCCTCCGCCGGTCATGGCTGGTCTCCCAAGCACATCTTTGTGTTCCCCTCAAATGATCCCTTGCTTTATATTTTGCCTCGGAGATCAGGACGCAGCAGCCTGCAGCCTTTGCCGCCTTTCTGTTTCTTTACCCTCTATTGTCCCTCTGGAATCCCTCTGGCTTTCAGTGGGATCACTCAGGCCTGAGCAATTGCCTTTTTACCATCACTGCAAAGCAAAAACCTGATCTCAGACTGGTTAAGTTCAGAGCTGGAACTCGTCTAAGAAGTGTGTTTGGAATGGAACCGGATTTGGGATCGCAGGAAGATTTGTGTTTTAATGCTTTTGTAGCATTTTTTTGTATTTCATTTGACTTGATTTTCTTAAGGTTTTAAGTCACTGAATATGTGCATAATGCAAAGCCATAATACTCCTAGAATGAGTTATGATAAAATAGTTTTTTTAACAAGTTCATTTTCACACTGTGCAAACTCGGGGCAGAACCCTTTTAATTTTTAAGGTTAAGCTTTTTTTTTTTTAAATATATTGGTGGGAGTGCAGGCTCAGAAAATTCTGGTTGCACATTTCTGGTGAGCATGTCTGTGATCTCGGAAGTCTCATTCTGCTCCTCCTTGCCGTTAAGCCGCTGAGGTGCAGCGTGCAGCGTTATTCCAAGTGTTAGGCAACACCGCTTACAGTGACACTGTGAGTCCTGCCACATTAAGGGTTATCTGGAGTCTAAGCTAAGGCTAAGGGTTATCTGGAGCCTAAGCTAAGGCTAAGGGTTATCAGCTGGCTCTGCCCACCCCCCGAACAGTGCTGCTACACAAAGGCGGAGGCCAGGAGGGACGCAGCCCGCATCGCCCTGATGAACTCCGTCTTCAACCAGCTGCCCTCACGTCAGATCACCCCGGAGTTCATTTCGAGGAGCCTGGAGGAGGCCGTGGCCGGGTCCAGCGTGAGTGTCACCCCTCCAAACGGGCCGGCCTGTTCCGCAATAACATGGTAGACTGTTAGACTCTGAGTGAAGGCTCTTCATTAGGAAAGTCACTTTGGACACATGATCAGTAAAAGCTAAAGCCCATATTAGGACCGTTTCCTTTATGTGACTCTCCATATTATGCCAGACAGTTCAGTCAGCTATGTTTTTCAGCCTCCCTGTGGGCAGTATGGCAGCACTGTAGGACGGGGCCCACCCAGAAAACGTCCTCAGGTGCTGTCCATTAGGGACACCGGGCCGGAGCGTCCAGCTCAGCCACAGCTGGGCTTCCTCCTTTCTTTTTTAGACTCGGCACTAACGACAGGCAGGTAATTGGCAGGTAATTATTGGGGCCGGAAGGAGGAGGGGAGGGGTAGCTTTTCTCATTAAGGCCTGTGTTTGCTGCCACGAGATGGATGGTATTTTCACGTGGGTGGTCCCCCCCACCCCCACCCTTGTCTTTGAGTCCTGCTGTGTGTTCTCTCTTCCTGGCACCTGATGGATGGCTGAAGCTCGGGTTACACAGCAGTGCACAGGGCTCTCTGCTGACCCGTGTCAGCCGGCTGCACTGGCTATCTCCAGGATTAGCTCCTAATCACAGCGATGCCGCAGAGAGAATTTCAGTCATTATTTACTCAGTAACAGTTAATTGTCACTTACCGATAGAATTATCTGGTATTAGCTACACTGGAGCAGACCCGCCTCATATAAACATTCTGTGTTTTTCTTACATTTCCTTTTTTTACTCCCCCAGGGTGAAATTGGTGAAGTTTCAGACCCAAGCACTAGTTTAGGGGCCTATTGCCTAATGCTGGAGGCCAACATGGGTAAAACCTTACTGGAGTTTCAGGTAAGGACCGCGATTATAGTCAAGACACCCAAAAAAGGAAATGTACGGATAATTGTGAGATTACAGCACCTTTTACATTATTTATGGCTCATCTCTCTATCAAGTTACTAACCAGGTTTAAATAAGCCTTGATCCAATCAAGGCAGAGATGCATATGGTGACAGGTAGGGGGCGCCCCGGCATTAAGCTCCCTTGTAGCCGTTTGTGCTTGTTCTCTTCTGGCCACAGCATGTTCCACTGTTATTCTCTAGTATCCACACTATAACATTTCTTGCCTGACATGACGTTTCCTTGTAATAAGTGGGGTATCCCAATGCTAGTATGGTGTATATATAAACTGTATACTTTAATGACTTGCAGAGTTCCCATTAAACATCGTTTCCCATTATGGGTAGAGAACAAAGAGCAGTTTTGTATTATGAAGCGCTGATTTTATTTAAAGTACTGGTGTTGAAATATTAGATAAATGATTCGCAGAACGGTTCAGTGCTTCACAATCTTGACTTCATAAGAGGAAGTTTGAACAATGAACTCCATTGCCATCTTGAATAAAGTATTTTTTACATTTTATATTAGGCCCCACTGTTCTAAAATTTTATTTGAAGTTTGAAACAATTAATAAAGAGAAAACTATTTATTTTACTGCCATTTATAATAAAATGTTCATCTACAATGTCCAAAGCAAACACACCTGATTCCAAAGTCAGTCCACCGAGCAGTCACTTAGGGGGTAAATAACCTCTCTCCCAGTCACTCAGCACTCTCACTGCTGTCAAGTGGCACAACCACTAAGATTAATACAATGGCCAGCTACATCGTAGATTATTAACATATTTTCGAAAAGAAGAGAATAACATTTTTGTAGGAACTGTATGCCACTTCACGTTGATTTTCCCCCAATAATAATTTCAGGAATGTTGCTCAGCCTTGATAATCACTTTAGTGACAAGTGATGACGTGCCTGGATTAATTCATATGCTTTTAATTATCAGTGTATGTACTGGGTGGGGTATCAGCACAGGAATGTGGAAATAAAACTTAACACTGAGACCATTAGCCTCTTTTCAATAATAACACTGCATAAACCCCCATTCTCACCACATCCGCTGAAATGTTTTATTGTAACGGCTTGAGTTAATGAATAAAATATTCCAAAATATAAGTTTTGGACACTATAAAATTTTTTACTAAACTGGCTGATAATTTTCTTTTTTTCATTTCATTTTAGGCATCAGTAAGTAAATAGAACAGGAAATGTTCATATCGAATGTACATGTCTGTATATGTAACCCTGTGCCTGCCTCCTTCTCCTGGTGGACGTTCAGGAGATAATGACCGTATTTCAGCTGCTGCACTGGAATGGATCCCTGAAGGCTTTCCGAGAGAGAAGATGCTCCCGCCAGGTAGACAAGGAGTCCCTGTAATATATCACTGGCACATTGTTGCTGAGGTTACAAAAATTCCTCACTAAGATAAATTGCACCACACTCATAAACCTCTTAGACAAAAATGATAGTCTCTACTAACAGAAATATTAGTATTGTGTGTCAGCAAAGATGGTGGCTTCTCTCTCGAAGATTTTATCCAGATATAAGAGAATAAAAATGAACTGACGTGAGACACAATGAAGCAAAACATGCGCGTGTCTCTATCAAAAGAAAAAATTTGATCTGCTTTGATATAACAGCAAACAATGCTTCTGTATATGAATATTTGACCATAGTATTGTTTCTTAATTTCTGCGACTGGTATTGCATTATTGAGTCAGGCACTAGTTTGATGTTACTGTAAATAAGCAGTAAGTATCTAGAGAAAAAGTGAACTGTTTGGCATATGGTGCTTGCTGAAGACCTGATTGGTGCCATGTTGGTGCCCACCGCTGTTCATCTCATCGCAGGAGGTGATCGCCCACTTCTCCCAACAGCGCCTGGACGAGCGTACGCGCAGCCACATGGTGCTGGACTGGCTGCTCCGGGAGCAGCGGAATCCCGGCCTGCTCTCTGCCGAGCTGAGCCGGGCCCAAACAGAACTGGGCTTGGCCCGGCGTGCCGGTCAGGAGCTGCGTTTCTACAAGGAGAAGACAGAGATCCTTGGGCTCGCCCTGGAACAGGCGTGCAGAACTGTGAGGCCATCAGGAAGGGAGCTCCAGTGGGCCCACACCGTGGCCAGCCAGGCTGATGTCCAGGACGGGGTCCAGAGCATGGAAACAGATCAGTGTGCTGAGGATTTAGATATATAATCCATGGAGAAGGACATGTGTCATGTGACTACCCACAGAAGGGGCCATCCCCTTTGTGAACACGGCCAGCTCGTGCTTCCTGAACCTTTAAGGCCTGAAATAAGGGGGACATGGTAGGAGAATCTCTCGAAACACTCTTTGGTTGCTGCTGGGCGTGCCTCTCCAGCATGAGATGACTCTGGTTCAAATAGGTGACGCCTTGCTGTGATGTGAACCTCCAGGGATGGATCGGGTCTGTCACACTCCTATAAACTGAGTCCAGATTTCGCTGTGTGTCCCGCCAGAAGATAGTCTCCATTCTCCTCGCAGGGTGCCGTCACACCCAACCTTGGTCTCTACGGAACATGCTTCATCGTTCAGACAGAAATCTGCAGCTGACACATTCAGATCGCAGCCACATGTTTTTTCTCAGACATACAGTGGAATTCAAGGGAAAAATTACTTTCATATAATTTAGATGGACAGAAAGACAATGCAAAAACATTTTGGTAACACTTAAAACACTCATTATACTGAATTACACATACCTTCATAATGCAGTATAATGCTTTCATTAAGTCTTATAAACCACGCTATAAATATTTATAAAAAGGCGTAACACCTGTGCATTATGCATTATGAATGCTCTGTGAAGGTATTTATAGCGCATTACAGGTGAGACCTTCACAGAGCATTCAAAATGCATGAGAAACATGGTGTTTTGCCTTGCTGTAGTCATAGCCATGTTTATAATACTTTATGAATGTGTTACAGTGAATTACAAAAACAGTGATAAAGCATTATGAATATGGGCTTACAAATATTTTTGTATATCGTTACAAATATTTTTCTTAAAAATTCATATCCTAGGTAATAACACTTAAGTAAATGTGAAGAATTTTTTATACATATTAATAAATTAAGCTGAGGGTTTAATGCTTAAACTAATTTTCTCCATTAATAAACATTGATACACATAAATGTTGCATTTTGAAGCTATTTATTTCTTAGCTACTTTCATTTAACATTAGTGTGGTCAATTGCTCCTTTTGTTGATGGTCTACTCAGAAACACCTAAACACAGTAGTTTTTTATGTAGTTTACTGATTAACACAAATGATGGAAATTAAAACAAAGCCAAGAGTAATAACTTGATTTCAATGCTAAGTATATGTAAAATTGCCAGGCAGCAAACTGAGAACAGCTGTTAGCTCTTCCTGGTGGCATTCCCATCTTTGTGGAGCCTCACAGAAATGCATTCCCCACCAATAAAGGTTTCCACATGCTCTGTCAGTTTAAATAAATTGCCTGGTATCCTGTGGCCATAACAATGGCTGCACATGCAGACCCAAGCGCAAAACTTAACAGATGCAACTGTACATGTCTTTAGTTTACAATGCAGGGCTGGATGTTCTGTGTTGCTGTTCATTTTTAATGACATTGTTTTGTAAGAGCAATTTAAGCTTCTGAAGCAGCCAAGGTGTTAGATCCCTCTCTTCATCTTTCACAATCACCTTGCAAGCAAGGAGACCTGATAAACTGGACCCTGAGTGTAGTACAGAGGTGCAGTTATGCTGCAGATACTTAGAATATGAAGAGATGGCTTTGTGATCATAAGACTCTTAAAGAATGGATCTCTCATATGTCTAATCAACTAATTTGGGGAAAATCTGCCACTCTGCGCCTTCTTGTCAGAATGTATTGGAAACCGATGTCTGTGTTATGGCATCCTCGACTAACCACACCAGCCAGCTGACAGAATGGAAAAAAGTCCAGCAGATGCGTGCATTCTCCCAAACCGATGCCTAATTTTTATTTTAAGCTTGAATTGAAGAACAGATGATCACAAAACACAAAGGAAGGAAACAGACGTGAATTGTATTAGTTCGATTAGCCACAGTTCATACTTCTCTACTTGCAGAGCTTCAATACGGTCTTAAAAACTGTATCCGTCTGCCGTACGCTACTCGCTACTCACTTTGGCTGAATAAATGGAAGTTGCATTTTATGTAGCGCTTGTCAAGATACCCACAGCGCTTTACAGAAGTGACGGGGAGCCACTTCACCCACCACCACTGTGTAGCACCCACCTGTATGATGCGACGGCAGCCATTCTGAGCCAGTGCGCTCACCACACAGTAGCTACGGTGGTGAAGGGGCAGGAGAGAATTCACCAGTTAGATAAAGGGGATTATTAGGAGGCCAAATTTGATAGGTCCACTGTGGGCAATTTTAGCCAGGGTATCGGGGCACTACCCCTACTCTTTCGAAAGATGCCCATGGTATATACACACATTCTTTATTGTACACTCTTTACCAGTTTTAAGTATATATCTTTACTTCACTTTAACTTGTTCCCATGTCATGACTGTACTTCCGTACAATCATCTCGTATGATGGGATCCAGCTAAACTAATCCGTTCCTAAGGTGCGTTCAGGGAACCGACTTAACCGGATGATTTTCACCGCCATTAACCGATCCAAGATGAGGCTTCTGATCCTGGATGATTTAAGCGACGTACGGAAAATACGGTCTTGATTTGGATGAGTCTTGATCTTGTCGTGCTCTCGAAACAGATCGTTTTGAATACATCACTGCTGTATATGTTCAGGTGCCCTGCCCACAGACCACCGCCACTGTACGTTCGGGATTTTGGGCGACAGGTGCATTTCAATTTCGGTATCTTTATATTGTATTTAATCTGCACTGTTTTGTTCTGTTCTATTGCAATGTACAGGAGAGACACCAACTGTCGGAAACAAATTCCTTGTGTGTCCCACACACACTTGGCCAATAAACCTGATTCTGATTTCTGTCTCAGATTAGTAGATGTAGCCACCAGAGGGCGGTATAGACTACTAAACGTCATCATGCTACAAACAACAAACGGAAACGGTAATACTACTAATAATAAAAATAATAAATCATTCATACTTAATTGGATATGATGTTGCGTTTTAACTTTAGAATTCATGCGAGATAGAATATATTTTGTCTAGAGCACCAAGTTCTATTAATGTCTAAACACACTAAAATTATAAACATTTAAGCTGAACTAAATCCACGTGCTGAGTAAGTTTTCTCGTTATTATTATTATTAGTCGCAGTAGTAGTAGTATCTACAAATCAATATATTTACACACTACTGTGGTATTTGTATTTATGCAGTGTGCTTTATGGTTCTCGTCGACATTTAGTCGCTGTGGCTTTAAGGACCGCATCAGTGTGGAATGTAGATACCTGCACGGATCCGCGTCTGACCAAGGAAACGGATTTCGTGGTAAACTGCAGCAAGTCCTTTGGCTGAAGGTAACATTTTAACACTTTAAATCAGCAGGCAGGGTTGCATGAGGTGACCGCGTTCCTGTCGCCGCTTTTCATCTTTGACGACTGTCTTTTTAATTGCTAAGCAGCAGAACCAAATCGCGGAGGTAATTCATACCTTATTGGATCACATCCCCAATGTAAAGACTTATATGTGCTTTAACTTCATTCATTTAACAGTTAATTTATTTATTTTCATTTCGG
>JAODKL010000040.1:25045189-25065483 GCA_026780765.1 Petrocephalus schoutedeni
GGGGGGGGGGGGGGGGGGGGGGGGGGGGGGGCATGTTTGTGTACTTTTTCTCCACCTAGTGGTCATGGTTGGTGAAGCAGGTTTTATTTAAATTAAATTCAACTGAACGTGTTACTACCTTGTACTGAAATGAGTACAATGGGCTGTCCATTTCCTTGAACGCGCATTTGTATTCAGTTATTAATACAAGGAAATAAAACGTTGCCAGGATGGGATATTCAGTCCTGGTGTTGCAAGCACGTCGGAAATGCATGAATGTTTCCAGGTTGTACAATGGCTCTGTGCTTCCTGTTTTCAATTTGCAGGAGTACCTTGTTCCTGAGAGAGGATCTGGAATGTGGATGCATGTCTGGAGGCTTTTAGGGGCCCGATAATTAGCAAAATATTTTGCTGACTTCACATGAACAAAATATAGTATGCCAATTCACATGGACACAAAATTAGCCCAAACACCAGGATTATCCTTTGTATAAAACGTTTTCATATAACCAGAATTATGAGTATTATTTACTTATTAAAAAAAACAAGGAAAAGACAAATAACAAATGGAAACCAATTGATTTGATGATGATTTGGTCTATTGTTGGTTTAGAATTCTCATACACAATACATATCAGTCCTTGATTGCATAGTCAAAAATGCACTCTCTTCAATCCTTATCCTTCCTTTGCAACAGACTTTGACTAAATTCAAGAGATACAAGTATTTGTTAAAAGGAGCAGATGTCCCACTGAGACATGGGAAATCCTCAGTACCCAAAGATTCTAGCCAGAGGCCACGAAAATGCGACCATTCATTGTTCTTTCCCCACGGAGCCTGTCTTGGCCTGTAGAAGCATGGCTTTGTGCACTGAATGCACTCGTACATTTCTATTGGTTCTCAACAACTAAAGGCTATAGCATATCTGGGCATGCCTGAAGACATGAGGGTTTAATCTGTATGCCGATGTTGTTAGGTTGCGTGTTTGTCGTTATGTCACTTCCTGTGGCGGTCCACACAGGACTCTGGTCAGTAATTGACCTGCTAGTTTTGGCAGCATGGTTGGAAATGAGTGCTGGGCTACAATAATTTATCTATTGATAACACAGATGCTGGGTCACCCACAGGAAACGACATTCTGTCCGAGCTTCAGGATTGAAATAACGTGCTGCTAGCATCTTCAAATTGGATTAACGAAAGTTTGTCTTTTATTCTGAGCTGTAGCAAGGGAGGCAGTGTTTCCAGATGCAGGCGCTAGCTGGTCGCCGCATTGTGCAGATGTGGGGTGTGTGGTCCTAGGGCAGCAGCAAGGTAGACATCTCAGCCACTTATTTCTTCATATCTTCTCAAGTTTTTACATGTGCATAAAAATAATATCAATACAATACAAATCAAAATAATAATAGCAGTAATAAAGATATCTGAATAGCAAAGAGTGCTTCTTTACAATCACAGAGCCATGCTGTTCACCGGACAGGCAAATAAATACACCATTCATAAAGCCTGTCCTTCACACAGTCAGAGATTGGGCTCATGGACTGGAATGAGGAACAGAAACATGCACCTTTAAGACACGTTTTTGCCAGTCCAGTTACTGCTCCTTCGGCTTGAAATAAGAAATGGGAAAACTTACTGTGGAATGTGTCCCTGTTAGTCACAACTCGGCAACCAACAGATATTTATTATTGTTATATCAGAGTGTATTTTTTTCCAATTTTAACGGAAGGCAAATTTTTTAACCCTTCCAAACCCAGGAGAAAATCAGGAAGAAATACAGGAAGTTGAATGTATAAAGGGGGCACCATGGCAGCCAGCACAGCTATTAGGATGTAAGTTGTGCCAAACAATCTGGCCTTTGATGGCTTTTAAAAACACCTCTGAAAATGAAACTTTGCTAAGATCTTGCAAAATGGAGATATCAGCAAATAGAGGCAAACTACCATAACCAAAAAAGGACCAATGGATGGTACAGGGTCACGGATATTAAAGGAGGCCGCCACTGAAGACCATCTTATGACCACTGGATGCCATCTCTGCCCATCCTGTACATCTGGTCAGCACATGGACCCATGAAATACAAGATAAAACATTATTCAAAATTTCCTCTGAATCATTTCTGCAACTGCACTCCCCAACCGAACCCTGTATTCCCCCACCTTTCCTTCAAAGTCTTATAATCGCTAATTTGTGCAAAACATTTGTTCTCAATTGAACATAGTGCAAACTATCAGACAGGGTAACCAGAATTCAGATGTGAGTGAAAGACTAACAACCGGGCAAGCAACCCATACTGTCTGGGCTGCAGACCTCTGATGGGAAACTTGTTGTGTTTCATGAGGAAATTAATCATGGAACTATATTTGCAATACAATGTGCCTTGTCATTCAGAAATCAGTAGCCTGGAATTATTATTTATTATATATTTTTTTTCTGTTTAAGCAACACTGTTTTTTGTTAAATAAGCTATGTATTTTAAAGTGAGCGAATGTTCGTCAGGAAGTCCGATCAGGATTGTAGCTCTAGGTTTCAAAACTCTCCTCAGGTGAATAGAGGTTCCTCCTGAATGCTAAAACATTGTAAATTGTCAGAAATATTCACCTAAACTCCGGAATATTGATGAGTTTTCCTCCCTCGACTTTATTATCAAGGAACTCGAAGAGGATTTTGGTTTTCCCTCCGCTTAAGGCACATTCTCAGCCCCTTTTCTCACCGGTGCAGCATCGACTTTGTACACAAAGGGGCCTCTACGTCTATGCTACTATTCAACATGCTGCTTCTGGACCCTGTAAATACATCATATACACAGACATTCTATAATGAATTTCTACTGTCACAGTAAACCACCATTTCGCTTGGTGGTTCCTTTTTACGTGAATGCGATATACCTTTGTTAGAATTATGTTACCTTGTTCCCGTACATGCATAGCCTCTGATATTATAATTAGAATTTCCGGTAATGTTCTTTGTGGATTACATGTGGAAAAGCCATACTGCTGCTTCCATCCATCTGACTTTAGATTTGTAACTTCTCTAACGTCCAACCCAATATTCCAGCATTATTGAAGCCTTAGCTACATGTATATAAATGTCTCCCCCTGCAGGATGCTATGTACACCACATGCTTGCATGTTAAATAAATTAATTCCAGAAAAATAATTTCTGCCCATAAAAATTGTTGCATGGCACTAAAGGGAGCATAAGCTGTAGGTTGTGGTAGTGATCTTTATACAGTTGACACGGGCAAATTATATTATTATTATTATTACTACTACTACTACTATTGCACAGACTGGAACTTGAAGCTTAGAATGAGATATGTAAATACTTGTTCTGTTCTGAAAGCCCAAACCCATGGCAGGAGAGGCATAGCACACTTAGTGTCAGCAAAGCATTTTGGGAAATTCAGCTACATCTTCAAACAGCCCGTGAGAATAGCGGCCTCTTTGTCCGGCCCAAAAAAAGAGACTGTATGGATGAATGGGGGGCCGCCTGTCACTCTACCTGTCCTCACAGGGTAACAGATGTGCAGTAGTATGCAATATGTCTGGGGATGGGTGTGGGCGGAGTTTAGAAAACCACTGAAGGATCTTGATAAATCTTTCAGCATCAGATGATTCCTGCAGTGGGGGTCCGTGCTACAGGCCTGCACCAGCTGGACGGACGGAGCATGCTGGGAGCACTGTTTTCACTAGCCCTCAGACAGGTGCCAGATAAGACACAAATCACTTTATTTTTCTCTGCCTGGTAATAAACACAAGCCTTCCCCCCCCAACACCAATTTCTAGTGCTACCCAAAGCCAATATGCAGGGTCCTGTTTAATGTGGCCGGGTGTGGAAAATTACCAATTTTTAAGCACCCCCACAGGCCCCTGCCAGGACCCACCTTTATTTGTCTTTGGTCAGATGTTACCATGTTTTGCTGCCTCCACCCCACATCTCTTTAAAATGTGCAAAATTAATGCATATATTTCACTCCTTGGGACCATTAAGTGTCACCAAGGATCCTTTAGGTTCATTTTTTTAGCCTGTGTAGAAATTAATTTGGCATTTTACTATCCTACTCTCACTGTAATCTAAAGCAAGATAAATATAAATATATACCCATTAATTCAGCCACCAACAACACTCATATCACTGCCCCAAACCACAGCATCTCCATGTTGTTTGATGTTCAGAGAAAAATGATCCTGAAGTGTACTTAAGAGCCTAAGTTATTGCCACTGTATAACAGTGTCCAGAGCATTTGACGAGCATAAAATAAAGATTTAAGACAAGTTAGAACAGCTTGGTTGGAGTCATAGAAAAGAAAGGAATTTGGGCCCACAGATAAAGTTATGAGGATTAGACAGATGGACTGTAATTCCATCGCTGGCAAAATCCCGATGTCACCTGTGCGTCATTCATGATGTAAAAAAATTAGTTATGCTTTTCAGTATGGATTTTGACCTCACCACAGCACAGAGACTGCACTTCTTAGGGTCTTAAATGACATTCATCCAAGCAGTGATGAATCAAAAATCTCAGTTCTAGTATTACTGGATCTCAGTGCTGCGTTTGACACGCTTGGTGTTACTGCCAGACAGGCTAGAAAAGTGGGTGGCACTTTCTAACACCATGTTAAATTGGTTTGAATCATATTTACAAGACAAGGAGTACTTTGTGTTAATAGGTAATTATGAATCTAAGAGAACAAAAAAAATCACATGTGGAGATCCTCAAGGGTCCATTCTTGGGATTCTTCTAATCAACATGTTCATACTCCCCCTTGCTCCAATTACGGAACATTATAGCCATAATTATGCAGATGACACAACTGTACATAACTGCGTCACCAGGTGACTATAGTCCATTAGAGTCACTGAATATGTGCATTATATGATAAAATAGATATGCCAGAATTTTCTACAATTAAACAGAAAAAGCTAAAATTATTGTTTTTGGCCCCCAAAAAGAGATTGAAAGTCATTGCTCACCTTGAATCCTACAACCTACAAATCAAGTCAGAAAACTTGGTGTAGCTCTAGACTCTGACCTTAATTTCAGCAGCCACAAAGTCAATTACAAAGTCTGCCTACTACCATCTTAAAAACAGGGCGAGGATTAAAGGATTTCTGTCTAAACAAGATACAGAAATGTTTGTTCATGCATTTATCTTTAGCAGACTAGATTAACGGTACCAGTGTCTTTACAGGTCTTTGTAAAAAATCCTGCTAACAAGAGTCTTGACTAACACCCAAGAAAGTAAAAATATTTCAAAAATATTACTACTTGTGTACAAAGCACTAAATAGTCTTGGGCCTAAATACATTTCTGATTTACTTGAATATTCTGAAGCATCCAGACCCCTGAGGTAATCTGGGAAAGGCTCACCCAGTGTTCCCAAAATCAAGACCAAGCAAGGTGAAGCGGCGGTCAGTTTCTATGCACCCCGTCTGTGGACCAAGCTTCCTGAACACCTGAAGTCTGCTGAAACTGTCAGCTCATTTAAATCGGGGCTTAAGACATTACTGTTTGCTGCGCTTTTCCATTAATGTAAATCAGTTTAGCCATACACTGTCAATACAGTGGAACTTCTTTTCAGTTAACTATTTTTGTTTTTAGTTTTTTTTTGTCTTTTAAATGTGATTTTAATGTTTATTTGAATGTATACTTCTGTCTTTATAAAGCACTTTGAATTGCCTTTCGTCTGAATTGTGCTGTATAAATAAACTTGCCTTGCCTCAATAATGCCCCCCAGTGGAGAGACAGTTGTGGTCTTTGTCCCTATTTCTTTTATATACAATAAGAAACAATAGAACCATTTGGCTGATTCCCTCTGGAAGGTAATGAGTGTTGCATGAGCGGCTGAGATTTCCTTACTATATGCATGTACAGTGATAATTTTTGTTCACTGACCATTAACCCCATGCAGTAGAAATGTGGCATATTTTGAGATGCAAACTCAAAGGCTCCACTGGGATCTCTGCTGTGAAACAGCCCCCAGAAATGACTTCCCTGCATAGTTTTTTGCAAAGCCCAGCAAAAGTGTCATGTGTCCTGCTGGTGGCTGCCACTCAGCTGTCCGGTACGCAAAGCAACACGAATAAAAATAAGATAAATAAACAGATAAGTAAATAGAAAGGGCAGACTCAGCGACTCCCTGATTTAGATCATGGCGGAGCTCTCATATTATCACTTATGACTCCTGCAGTTCAGCATGACTCTGCTTGACACTGCCCCCTCCCCTCCACCAGGGGGCTCCGTACCTGAGAGCTGTGGGTGGAGGGAGGGCAAGCGTAACCCCAAAGAGCGTCTACCTCAGCAGCCCGAACTGCCTCCCGTAGGCCCCGCCTCCCGCCACCGGGGTGTGCCCGGGAGCCGAGCGCGTTAGGGAGAGAGGCGGGGTCCCGGGGGCGTGGCTTATGGCCGCGGCGGGGCGGCTCGCCACCACAGCCGTCCTTCTTCAGGTGCCGGTGCAGGTGGTCAGAACGGACAAAGGTCTTGTGGCAATGAGGGCACTGGTAGGGCCGCTGGCCCGTGTGAGCGCGGGCGTGGTTCTTCAGGTCGTAGCTGTGCGCGAAAGCCGCTCCGCACTGTGTGCACAGGTAGGGCTTCTCACCCGTGTGCTTCCGCATGTGGACCTTCAGCTTGTCCTGCCTGCGGGAGGGACACACACACGCACGCACGCACACACACGCACACACACACACGCACACGCATTAGCATGTCACCATTATTATGTAGGCAGCTTCCCTATGAAGTACAAAGCTTTCATACAATATAAAATAAGGAAAAAAGCAACTGTTATTCAGAACATTGCACCATCCCCTAGACCCCATGCAACACCAAAGGCATCAGGCTCCATCCTGCCTCCGGGATAAAAGAGAACAACCAAGGGATCAAAAGAGAAGCAGATTTATGAATGCAATAACAACAAGCAGGATTTGACCTTTGGGGGGGGGGGGGGTGGGGGGGGGGGGGGGGGGGGGTTCAATCCACTGAAAAAACATGGGACGCCACATCTAGCGAGTCCCCCACAAATAAATTCGCGGAGCTGGGGGGAAGAAATATGAAAATAGTATATGAAAGTATACTGCAGTAAGTATATGACAATACAGGGCAAATCACTGCATGGTTTCACAGTAATTACTGTATTTTTCGGGGCGAGACAAAAAACAGGGGGGCTGAAGCCCCTTAAATAGGATCTAGAACCGCCCATGATCACTGAAGGAAACAAAAAAATAAAAGGGGGTCTCCACTGTACCACATTTCCCTCACTTAATTTGTCCACTCAGCAATTAATCGATTCCAGAAATGCAGCAGCACCTGAACGTTATTTCTGAACTATGACACGACTGTGCAACATTCAAATGAAATGAACAGTCTGTGCATCCCGCCACCCATCCTCCATGATCACTCTATCCAATACATGATTGTGTGGAGCCTTGAATGTTTCCCAGACGGATGGCAATTTAGAGAATCAAGTGCACCTAACTGCACGTTAGGTGCCCCCTAATACACCATGCTCTCCATGAAGGTTATCATTTGAGGGGGGTGGGGGGGCATTTCATTATGCTAATTACATAGAGGATTTGTTGCAGACAACACTCCTGGAGCATATTTAGCATTGACAAGCTAACGGCGGCCATAGGAATACCATCATTATATGCAAGGAAAACTGGAATTTCTCTGTAGGAAAGAACAGGGAGCTACCTGCAGCACCAGCTGGCAGACGGCGAGCTCACGAAAGCAAGCAGAATAACGGTGTTTATGTTTAGCCAACGGTGTTACATATACTGCAGATTCAGGGCAGGATATGTGCCTGAGCTTTATCTGTGCTCAGATGCACCATGCAGTTAAACAAGCTAGTGGCCAGGAAAGCAGCAGCGGGGGGAGGACAGGGCCTATGGCTGGGGCTAGCCCTTTAAACATAATGGCACTCTTACAGAGGCAAATTTGATTTATTACACAGTGATTTATTACAGCTCACGGTGCACAACTGACCTTGATCAAAGAGGATTAAGGCTGCCGTGGTCCCACTGACCACATTTTGGCTCTACACACCGGATCTGAATTGTCAGTCTAGTGCTCCCCTGATCTAATAAATGTTCTTTGTCCTGGTGGCTGTGCCATACTACAGCTTTGTCTCCAAGCTGCGTAGCGTAGAGGGCTGCTCGGGAATGGGGAAAGCGGTAACACCGCGGTAATCCGCGGCAATGCGGCAACAGCGGGAATAGAGATGATCTTTTTGGTATTCCAGCGGGAATGTTAATAAAATGTATGGTAATACCACGGTAACAATAATGAAATTGCTCTTATATGCACATTCTTATATCTACTATGTTAATTTTGTTTTGTTACATTATTTGTTCTCACCCCTGCACTATCGGGTGGCATTGTCAAGTGAATAACTTAATTAAGATTTTAAAGGCAAATTTGGACGTTTAATTTTACATGGTACTGCTGGTGTGTCGAATGGGGTGGGAATACTTTGGGTACACATGGGGGCGAGGCGGGACGGGTCCTAAATCATAAATTTCATGAGTGTGTGCCTGCACATCAGAGGGGTATGGATACCCTGTACTGGGACCCCAAAATCTACCATCAGTGAAAGAAACTGAGGGGGATCCCGGGGGGCCAGGTATACACACACACACACACACACACACACACACATGACCAAGTAATGGCAGTCAGATGATAATCAAAACTCAAAATCTTGCCTAATTAGATTGATTTGATTAAGGTAAACCAAAAGCCATAATGCAAGACCCTTAAAAGCCCCACCAGGATGCCCAAGATAGTGTTTCTCAAATCAGTCCTCGGGGACCGCCCCCCCCAGACAGGCCATATTTTTGCTCCCTTTCAATTCTCTGGGAGTTGGGATGGAACAAAAACATGGACCATCTGGGGGGTCCCTGAGGAGTGGTTTGACAAACAGTGGCTTAGGAGAAGCTGTGCCAACGAGCTGGTCGATTCCCACTCTGCCCTCCAGTACTCACCTGGTGAAGCGCACTTTGCAGATGGCACATTCGTAGGGCTTCTCCCCCGTATGCGTCCGGATGTGTCTGGGCATTTTCCCCGCTCCCTGGATCACCTTGGAACAAATGGGACACTTCTGGAAGGCCTTTGACCTCATCTTCTTCTCCCCGCGTCCCACACTTTGCTGCGATGGCCACAGGGGCAGCAGCTCTGCTGCCACGTGGGCCTCCTTATGCACTACACTGTTGAAGTAGTTCAGGTAGAACTCCACAGTGGCCTCATCCTCACCATCTGCCGGCTCCTTCCGGCCCACAGAGTCGATCATCTCCTGCAGCAGTGCGCTAGCTGATACACCGTATGGCTCTTCCTCACTCCTGAGGTCTTCTAGAGGGCAATGGTGCCCATTCAGGGAGGAAGCCCCAGCCTTGATGGCCCTCTGCCACAGCGAAACATCTTCCTCGTCTGCCTCCTCATTGTCAACCTTGGGGTCTGGCTTGAGCAGGTGGGCTGGGGGTGAGCAGTGTCCAGGAGTATCACGTTGGGCACGTGGCAGAGGGCTGGCTGGGGCAGGAAGTGAAGGCGTGTCCCTGAATTCCGGTGTGGCACTCTCCTCCCAGTGCGCCCCCTTCTGGAAGTTCTCCAGGTACTCACGTGCCCAGAGTCTCTTCGTTCGCTCTCCCTCACCAGCTTCCACCTGCTCCTCTTTCTCCATCTCTTCCTCTTCACTGTGCTCACAGCCAGCCTGCAAGTGTAAACAAGGCCATGTGTGGTCCCGTGTGACAGCATGTACACCCAAGTAACCCAAACGTGGTCCTTCAAAGACACAGGATATTCTGCTCTCCACACTAATTCAGACCTTGATTTATTGAAGTACTTCAATTCTGTGCTGTTTCTGATTGCAAAGTCGGTGATAATCACATCATCTGAAGCCTCTATATGCAGGTCATTAATTGTCATTGTTGACACCACAGCACACAGTGTGCAACAACAAAATGTGTCCTCTGCATTTAACCCATGTGACACTGTGACAGCAGGGGGCAGCTACTTAATCGCAATTGTATATAATCAGTGTTAAGCTACTTCAGTAAAACTATTTAAAGCATATTTTATAGTAAGTGGTTATATGTACATTTAGATTAAATGGTATGAATTCTCAAAGATGAGTATCTGATTTAGAGTTTTACGGTGTTGTTATTATTACGTGTGCTGACAGATTCCAGCCAGCAGATGGCGCACCGGCAGAGTGAGCACTTTGGCATCCAGCAGGTGGCAGCAGACATCCCGCACAGGGGCGATCTCCAGCAGTCGGGCTGCACTCAGAACATCCTGTACGCTGGCGTGACTGACGGTCAGGGTCGCAGTGTAGGCGAAGTCCAGCAGGGTGGCCAGGGCCTCCGCACGCACAAAGTCAATGGAGTAGACGCTCTGGCGGTCTGCGGCAGCACCTGAAGTGAAGAGCTCGCGGAAGTAGGCGCTGCAGGTGGCCAGGACGGAGCGGTGGGCGGGGAACTCGTGGCCCTGGGTGACGAGCAGCACATCACAGAGCAGCCCACTGAGGCGTTGCTCGTTCAGGCCGACCAGGAGCTCTGTGCTGTACTCTGGGAAGGGAATCCCTACTGGGCCCTCCCCTGCATCTCTGGGCCCCGCCCCCACCCACCGGCCACTCCTGACCCTCGCTCCCGATGACATCATCCACCAGCCTGCCAACAGAA
This sequence comes from Petrocephalus schoutedeni, assembly GCA_026780765.1. Lineage (NCBI taxonomy): Eukaryota > Metazoa > Chordata > Actinopteri > Osteoglossiformes > Mormyridae > Petrocephalus > Petrocephalus schoutedeni. The sequence continues at coordinate 25,055,842 of JAODKL010000040.1, forward strand.
CGTGGAGTACAGACGCTGCTTGTGCACGAGTCCTGATGTCGTTCAGCCCGTCTGCAGAGGGGAGAGCGAGACCGCGCCTGTGTTAATGAATATACACTTAACGCATCATACCATAACCGTATCCACTTCACAAAGAGAAGCCTTATGCCCACTGATGTCCACACATGATTCTATAAGGGTAATTCAGAGACATCAATTAACTTAACTGCATGTTTTTGGATGGTGGGAGAAAACCAGAGTACTTGAAAGAAATCTGTGCAAGATGAGGAGAGCATGCAGAAGAACTCCACACACAGAGAGCAGGTAGCATTCAAGTTCCAAACCCTGGAGGCATGAGGTTCCTGAAGGGGCGGAAGGCATAAACCCAGCTACTGCTGAACTGCATTAAGCAGGGTGCCTATGATTCTGGGATGGGTTACCCTACCCAGGGCCGTGTGCCAACGTCCTTTCTGCCCGCACGCATGTGCCAGTAAAAAGGGAGTAGAAATTAAGGTAAAAATTACAACATGCAGGATCCAGGGTGGAGTTCTGAGAAACCGAGTCTGACGACTAAGCAGGTTGAGGGTAAGGGAATTAAAGGTCAGTGGGGCTCCTGACATAGACAGCAGGTTCCCACCCACTTATGCCACACACCTACCAGCAAGCCAACACTCCACACAGTGCGTCACAAATAACGCACTTCCTGCGTGCTGCAGAGTTTTGCAAAAAGATGAACTAAATATATTAGTTCCATTTATTAAACAACACAGATAAATGAATTATGATTATGGTATATAATTAAAATTGTAAGAATGAAAGAAGATGGCCAAGGACACATAACAAACACTCCTGTGGTTACTCAATCTGCAGAAAAATGTGGAGGAGGTGTACACCCACCCTAACCCACCCAGCGAGCTTCAGCGGCTCCACGCGGCAAGGGGACGGACCACGTCCAGATTCAACCCAGCCTGCCTTTCCCCCGGTTTTAATGGCTGATAAGATCCTGGGAACTGGCACCATGTGTCAGCAAAGTCCAGGACACACCCAGCAGTCCCAGTTAGAAAATAATCAGAATACTGTTACAGACACTTAGGACCCAGATTCCCAGAGCCAGTTAACTGGTCTGTCAGTGGTTGGTGTTATTATGTAGGAAGTGCTTATGCTGCTTGGCTGATTCTACCATGTGCTGTTTGCAAAGGTGGGTCTCACATTGTGCTGAAGTGCAAAGAGGCACTAACCCTGACTAACACAGGCCCCTAACACTGAACTGGAGTCAACTCGGGGTGAAAGTTAATGGTTTCATGCTAAACCACGGTATAATTCCTGATAGTTAGTATTACCGTGTCTGATTTAATTGACTAGGTTGGATTGGTCGATTACTGTGCTTTGAAAAACTCGCATTATATACCACCCAGCATCAACCAAAGATAACAAGAGCCAACCCTGACACAGATGCACAGGCACGGTATGCAATGTGGGTTTGATCTGATCTGATATGGTTTTCGTACGATTACATAAGGTAATGGCTGTTATCAGTGTTTATGCAAACAAAAAAGTGCATGGTAATACTAATTTTATTTGTGGTTTTCAATATAGGACTTGGTGAAATGAATTCAGTTTGTGTATCAGTAGTTTTTGAACATTTTCAGCACATTTTATCAGTACCGCGACAATGCTGATATCTGTGATCAGTATGGTCACTATAATCATTGCATTAAATTACCATTTCATCTTTAGAGTCAGCCATGTAACAGAGCAGTAGATGCTGAAGTTACTGCGTCAGCATGGAACAGCAGAGAGGAGGCCAGTGGCATCATATTCTAGTTTCCTAGGTCAGTTTTTGTTCCCTCCCAGCTCCCGGATACAAAAATGTAGACTGCCTGGTGGTCCCCGAAGACTGGGTTGGGAAACACTGACCTAGGTTACAACCTGAAAAGGCTTGTGCCACATACACAGCATTCCCAGCTAAATGCACTGGGAAACCATCTTTCTGGGTCAATAAAACTTCACAAGAAGATGGAATGGTTTGCCTTTAATAACCTGCATTCAACAGTCCAGGTTTATCGGGAACTCAAATTACAGATCAACAACTAAAGTTATAATTTGTTAGGTAAGGTTTAGGCATGCCAATGCAGAGAGCTTAAAGCTCATAATAATTCAGAAATCCAGAAGATCCTAAAAATGCTATGGCATACCCCAGCCCCACCCAAAATTAGGGAGCAGCACAAGATGCTTGTTACCTAAAGAGGGCTTGCGGGATTTTAAAGGGTGTGTGTTCTTTCCTAATCAGCAGCAAGCCATGCTTTTCTTGTCAGGTACCTCACCTGTGCCATCCCATCTCGTCCTGTCCAATCAGCTCGGACAGACATGTTCCATAGAGGAACATCCCCGGGTGTGATGTAACGCAGGGCCACTGGTTCACTGCTTCCCAATGATGTCCTACTTAGCCAGGTAATCAGGTGTTCCAGCTGGCTGAACGCCAAACAGAACCCCCACTGGACACATGTGAGGGCCTGAAGCTTCACTTCATCCCAAACTAGCTCAGCAAGTATCAGCTGGCAAAGCTGCTCCGGCTTCCTGATGCTGCATCACAAACACAAACTTACCGTTATTACATATCCTTGAAAACTACTCACTGAGTCCCATTCTACTTCAGTCAATAATCCCATAGCAACAAGACTCTAACAATGTGCTCCTCTAGGACAGGGTCCCCCAGTCCATGTTTTTGCTCCCTCCCAGCTCCCTGGCAGAGTGTCTACATTTTCACTCCATCCAGCAAGAACGTGGACTGTCCGGCAGTCCCCGAGGACTGGGTTGGGGAACACTGCTGTCAGACACTTATTTCTCACTTCTTCCACAGGCATTCAGATGAAAATTAAAGTCACCTGTTCAAAGATTAAGTGAAATATAATCCCATGTATTAGAAAGACATTCTAAACAATGACCAACATTTATTTTTTTAAAATAATTTCTGGCATGAGCGGTAATAAAATAACTAGAAATTAGTTTAAGAGATATTAACTTATATGGATTAAGTGTAGAATTTAGGAGTATATATCCTCTCTTCCACCAAAAGTGTAATACTGAATAGGTTGTGGTACCTGTTAAAATTCCTATTAGCCTGCCCAGGGTATTTGAGAGCAGAAGTTCTCAGTAGCATCAGACAAGCGCAATCCTGATCCCAGACCCACAGACCAACCACACTCTTCTCTATTTTCAGCCTACTACCATAACTTCTATTCTTTCCCTTTGACTGGCCAGCTGGCCTTTCACTTACCACACCTCCCTGATGAGATTGGACGCCTGCCATTCCTTTTCCTGTGAGGCCAAGTGCAGTGCACTTTGGGAATATGAGTCCAGAACTCCAACTTCTGCTGCTTCAGATCCATCTCTAAACTACACATCCCAGTTTTTCCCCTACTCTCTCCTCCACCCCCCCGCCCCCAAATGCCACCTTCAAACTCCATCCAACATAAGCAGCATGAGCAGAATTTGTACAGTACAGTACCATGCCAGGAGGATGCCAGGCACTGAAAGCACAGACCACAACCACAACCACAGCCTATTGCAGGAACGGGGCTGTACCCTCACAGGACCGAAAACAAACGTGTCCCATCTGTCTTTCTGGATCCATTTTTACTTTCTCAAAGAAATCTCCTCTAGAACCTTGACCTACATTAATGCATTTTCCCCCTACATAAAATTTAAACCTGCACCAAAAGGTCACGCACGTTGGGCCAAAATCAAATGCAGTCACTGAGCAGTTCTCCATCTACTGAAGGGGACTTCAAAGTCAGCTTTCCAAACGAAGTGCTTCCCGGGGCTTTGCGCCGTACCTCGTCCGCTTCCTTTTTGGGGTCCCTTTCCTGCTTCCACCCCATCCTACCTGCAAAGTACAAACCTGCACTTTTACAAGTTAAAGGGCTAAACAAACACATGCTAGTTTGGACGAAGTCAAAATCTGCAGGGGGAACTGATCTGTGACATCTAATGCCACAAAAAAAGAAAAAAAAAAAATCCCAGTGCCTGTGACCCCACCCCCGCCCTCTGGCTGCCATGGGAGGGGGTTGGCAGCCAGGCCCGGGGGGAGACAGCAATGACATTTGCTCACCTGCAACACCAGTGAGGGGGTCCTGCGGTGACTCGTCTCCTCTCTCTCCGGGGCCGGCTCTGCTCGTCCCGCTCGGCGGTTCTCGATGCTGCCCCAGTTGTTGTGCGCTGCTCGGATGTCCGTGTGCACCAGCCAGTCGCCGTCGGAGGCAGCCTCAGCTCGGCTCCCTTCCTGGTTTCTGGAGGGCGACGAAGTCCCTCCCTCTCACACAGCCCGGCTCTTAAAGGAGCAGCATTCAGCCAGCCACCACCCCGCTGTAAACACCCCTCCTGACTCGTCATCCCAGGACCATATATTTACAAAAATCGCATTTTCCATTTTTAACACCCAGACAAAAAAAAAAAAGCATAGGTGACTTTTAAAGACTCATTACCGACACCTCCGTGACATTCAGACTTAGACCTTTAAATGCCCCATTTCCAGGATTTGTTCTGTAAATCACAGTAATTCTTTTCTCCTCTTAGCATTTTCCCACTCTATCCTTCAGTAATTAATAAAAATTTTTTTCCATGCTTCTTCTATACACTTCCATTGCACTATTTCCTACTTAAGCATATAATAATAATAAGGTTTGACCATTACTGAATTGTCATGTGTCCTATTGTACGTTTTAATTCACTGAACAGTCTCGATGGTGTGACATGGAAGGATCTCCACACCTAGGTTTCCCTTCAGGTCTCCCCACACACCTACCCTATTCTTACTTCAGCGCGTTGCCATCCACCAGTGGCTTCAAAACCTCCCGATTTCAAGAATTAGTCAAATTACCCAGAACACAGCTATCCACCTTGGAAGACTTCCTCAAACAGAATGCTTAATACATAATAATAACAAACATAAGTTTTTATAAGTCTTGATTTCACATGCCATTTATTGACAAAACTTTAAGACCTTTTTCCAACAGCTTTGTTTTACTACAAAACTTCTCCATTCTAAAGCATTAGAGAAAACTCACAAGAACGTACAAACTGCCAAAAAAGGTACCCATAAACCCAAATAGACGAGACAAAAGCTTTCATCTCAAATATATATACCAAACAAAAATATATTCTCTCCTGCACTAGTCCTGATCGCTTCAAATAACCTTTCCTCACCAGTTACTATACCTTCACACTATAACCATCATACCAAAGACTCAACAATGGGAAAATAAAATATTTGAAGTTACATTCAATCCACACACTTTAAAAGGCAGAATCCAAAACAATGAATACCATTTCTCCATATGTGGACATGTATACACACATGTATGTGTAAACATCCAAGTTTCAATATATACATATTTTCATATCACATAGAAAGACAAAACTTGAAATTACACAAACGCCACCTTGCAGATGTACTTACTGAATTTGTATAATTATTTTCACCTTTCACAATATGAAAAACACAGTACATTTATTTTAAAAGGGAAAAGCAAGACCCAAAGCATAAGAAAAAACAGGAATCCAGCATGAGCTGAAATTGAATTAACACGTTCAAGATGCAGGAGAAAAAAAAAAAAAAAAAAGAACACACCAGCCTGACACCTGGGTTTGTACACTATTGAACCAGGAATCTTCCTCATAACAATAGCAAAAAAAAAATGGACAAAACTTTTATATAATCAACAATGGTATTATTTTACTAAAGCAATTCGAAGACTGAGGTTTCCCAAGGGTACTACAGCAGGGTTCACCAAAGACTCGAAAAAGTAGCGTTCAAGTTACAGGTGTGTGCTCTTGGCAGCTAGATCGCCCTCACCAATTCTGCAGCTCAAATAAGGAACAGCCAGTAAAAACTAGCCTCCACAATGACCTGCTCTGACTGCACCATGTACATTCCGGTACTTTAACCTCTGGAGCAAATGCAAACAATGCTATGGCATTGCTGCCATCGCAATCAAAGAAATGGGCAATCAAACTTGACCAGAACTCGACGCTAAGCTTTAGCACTTTGCAAAGAGCTTCTAAATAAAGAATGAAATAAGATCCCACCATGAAACACTCCTATGCATACAGCCTCAGGTACAAGCGTGGTACAGTAGCTATGAAAAAAATACACCAATACTGCTTTCAAATAACAACAACACCCAGACCCAATGGCCACAAAACACTGTCACCAAATGTGCCGCAAATAAAATCTAGCGTAACAACCACCCTAAGGGTTAATCATTACAAAAGTACTATATTGGCCATATTACTTCTGATGCTTGACCGCAATGAAAGATTCAGAAGCACAAGTAATTTGCCCGGTTTTGTACCAAGTCAACTTGCCAGACTAAGTATGGAGAGAGAATATTTTATGCCGTTTTAAGCATCTAAAATAGACCATGATGGAAACAGAAACTTTGGAGTTTCAATTTCACCGAACACACTGAGCTACAGACATTTGTTTCAGTATTCTTAGGCTGTGTGCCCATTAAACACATTAAAACAGAAACACCGTTTTGGTTTTCAGCAAATCAACACCAGTCCTTGTCACAAAATTACCGGTATGGACATGTCTGTAAGATTTTACAGACTTCGGAGTCTGATTAATTCACTTTGACACAGCCCACAAGCTACTGTGAAATTAGTTTAAGGTAAATTGGATTCTGCTGGTATTTGTAAAACTTGTAAAATTGAAATGTATGGGTTTGACATGAGGTGTGTATGGGGTTGATTTTACACGTTAGTGAGTAACTTCATAATCTTTTCCCAAGACAGCAAAACCTGAAATAAACATGACAAAACCGTTCTGCTTTAAAAATGAAAAAGGACCAAAACTGTTACATTTTTTTTTTTTTTTTTACTAAGTTTTACTACAGTAAAACAGGTGCTGCAGGAAAGACCTCACAAAAAAACAAATAAATAAAAAAACACAACACTATAGCCAAGCAGTGTGTGTTATGTGCGTGTGTGTACATATGGCGCTCAGACACTGGTGCGGGTCGGGGTGCTGGGCTGCTTCAGGCTCATGGTTCTGCACAGCCAGCCTGCAAAGTCAACCTCCTCCACCTCGGAGCGCTTGATAAATGTGTGGTTCTGAACAAAGGAACAAAGGGGAGACTGTCAGACAAGCAGCCGGAACGCCCAGCCTGCGTCCTACTTGCTGCACTGAAAACTAACTACGGCTAGATTCCTAATCCAGGCACCTTGCCAGCACACTGACCAATCTAATCCTATGAGGCAAAAAATTTGCTAGCTAATGGCATGAGTGAAGAAACGACAGGGCTCACCATTAACATCTTCAGGTCGGCTCTCTCTGCTGGATTTTTGATGAGGCTGTGGAAGCACAACATAACATCATCATCACTACATCTCCAGATTGGCCACGGTGCCTCCACCAAAGACGGACTGAGTGGGAAACTCACCATTTCGTGACAAACTCGTGGAAATCGGTGGTGAAGACGCCATGCGGTAGCTTGGGTGGGGGCTGGTGGGAATACAAAAAAGATGATAAAAATAAAAGAGAGATGGCTGCGTGAAGTGATGTAAATGGGGATTTACCATTACACCATCCATATACAGGTATACAGTGTCAGGAAATATTCCCCCAGGACCACAGCGTTTAAAAGTATTTAAAACACAAAAACACTAGCTACATGGGGGTCTAGGGTGGAGACAAGGGTTTATATATGTACAGGCTAACATACATATATACAGCACTCATAAGAAGTCTTGGGATGCTTGTTTAATTCTGTAAAAATGCTGCATTTTTTTGTTTCATAACAAAAGTCCATTGACAAATAATATTTAATATACATGCACATAACTACTGCGAAGACATTTTCTTTTTATTGTGTCAATTTTTATGCCTGATTCAGTTCTGTTCTTGCAGTATTGCTATTAAGCAGTCATTGGCTCCCGAAGGGATATTAAACAAATGTTACTGCAAAAGCGTTACTAATTAAAAAGCACCCAGTGAAACTGCTTGCCATTTCATTTTTTTTTTAACTCAGAACAGCTCTTTCAGAACTATAAGTTTGGTTTAATTTTTTATTATTTTTTTTTTTTACTTAAAACTACTGGTTGTTTCTAATGTGATGTATATTTGTCTGTAAACAAAATGAACAAAAGTAATGATTTTTGTTACAAAACCAATAAATTTGCAGTGTTTTTACTGAATTAATAAGTAAATGTCCCAAGATCTGCTGCGAGCAATCTAAGCATGTAAAGAAAGCAGCATACAAAAGGTGGAATAAATACGCGGAAACTGAAGACAGATTATAGACATGCGATTCCCCTTACCTCATTCACAATGTAGTCTAGAAGCTCAAAAATGGCCATAGCGGGGCCGTGTCCTGGGGCAGAGAGAAGAGCTGATCAGCAAAACACATCACAGCCGTTACTTATCAAGTGCCAAACTGACAGAACTCCAGGGAACACGATTGGTTAGCCGGGGCTCACCGCTGACTGGCCGTCCCGGGGGCCTGGGGCGCGGGGAGGTACTGTGGATACCTCCTTCAGCCCCATCAGAGACAGGCCGGCCAAAAATAGTTTCCAGCTCCTTGGTGTCTGGAGGAGGAATGGGATAGCGCCCGATGGATAGCTCCACCAGGGACAGGCCCATGCTCCACACATCCGACTGCACAGAGTAGTGGGTGCCCTGCAGACGCTCGGGCTGCGGAAGGTGGGACCGAGGCAGGAGTTATTCAGGGAGATCAAAGTTCAAAATTCAAAACTTCGTCATTTGCACAAATATGAGTAGAAGAACAATGAAACTGCGCAGTCAACTACGCAGACGATAAATGAGTGACTGTAAACAATTAGTTAAGCATGACCAAGTGTGTGCATCTGTATATGTAAATAACTATGTGCAACTTCCTGCATTATGCATGTGTGTATAATTGCGCCCATATCTGTGCATGTGTGTGCAGGTCCACTCACCGACATGTATGAGCGAGTCCCCACAAAGGAATTGGCCATGGAGTCGATGAGCTGGCCGCTGACGCCGAAATCGCACAGCTTGATCTCTCCACGCGAGTTCACCAAAATGTTGGACGGCTTGACATCTGCGGACGTATGAGAGGAATGAGGCCACTGCAGACAGGCTGTGGAGGTCAGCGCTCAGAAACCCAGTCTAATAGACCCATGCCCAGCCAGCATTACCACAGGTTCTGAACTCTGGGTTTAAAAGCAGGTTGCAGTTTACCTCTATGCATAATCTGGTGCTTCTCCCGCAGGTAGGCCAGGCCTCGGAGAACCTGGGACAGACAACACCAGAAGGGTGGCAAATGTGGGGAAGTCATTCTGATCCCATCCCTTCCAGAGCCATTTACGAAATACTCACAGCTATGCTGACTTTGCCAAGAATCTCCTCTGGTATTCTCCTGGCTTCCTTCAGCACCTGATCCAAGGATCCCCCGTCCTATTGGAATGCAGTACATATGAATGCCAGGCACTAGCCGTTCACGCAACACACATGTAGGAAGCAGCAGCTCAGCGAAACACGAAGATGCCAACCTTCAGCAATAACCCCATCATACATTCACTGTTAAACTGGAATTAATATACAAGTAGACTCCTGGGCAAAATAAAATGGGCCAAATCCAAAATTGCCTGGTCAGAGTCCAGATTTGAACCCTATAA
>JAODKL010000040.1:25065583-25082869 GCA_026780765.1 Petrocephalus schoutedeni
ACAAGTAGACTCCTGGGCAAAATAAAATGGGCCAAATCCAAAATTGCCTGGTCAGAGTCCAGATTTGAACCCTATAATGATCTCATATTGAACACAAACTACCCAGAAAACGTCCAACTACTCCTCAACTCCTTCTATCCATTAACACCGAGTGGAACAACACTGGCTCTTTCAATAAAAAGCTGTCCGCAAGTATACTCATAACACTCAGGCATTTAAGGAAATCAAAGACCAAAGCTAAGTAATGTTTAATTCTTGCTAATTATTTGCAGTTTAGACTATCAAAAGCTTAATATTTTGCCATTTTGAGTTTGGCCCATTTCTTTTGCACAGGAATGTACAAACATTCAGTTCTTTACAAGATTATATCCAAAAGCTATACCCTTACCATAACTGCCTAAACAATTACTTACATACCTACTAAAAGCACCAATAAAGTACTCCGATACTGATACTTACCAATTACCCAATGCTTAAGCCGTAGTATACTCCTTTACACTCTTCTATATTACTCATATTCACTGACATCTCATGCTGCACTACTGCTTGCTCCTATAAGCAATAACAGCATCTGCAGGGGTCAAGCATGTGGGCAGAAAAAGAAGGAGAAAAAAAAGCCTCCAGGAAGTAGAGTCTGATTGGGTACGACCTGCATTCCCTGTCCCCGCCTCCTCCTCACCATGTGCTCCATGCAGATGCTTATCTCCCCATCACTGTAGAAGGCTCCATAGAAGCCAACGATGTAGGGGGAATTGCACTCGTGCAGCACCTGCAGCTCACGGATGATCTGGTTACGGATGGCCGGCTTGATCTCAAGGTGGATCAACTGTAGAGGAGCAGTTAAGAGTGTGACAGGTACCAGGGATCCACCCGCAAAATGACAAACCAAGTGACACGGGGAAAAAGCCTAGCACAAAATCCCCCAAATTACCTGTACTTGCATTTTTAACAACACCAATTTAAGAGTATCAGTTTTTATAACCTTAAAAATTTAACGAGCTTTAGAACAAATTTGGCCTTAGCAGCTATTACTTCTATTATTAATTTAATATATATTTCATAAAGCTAATAAAAGCATATTTTATATATCCCAACATATACTGTCTAATATTAAAAATGATTTATTGGAAGGTTCAGTGGCTCATTATTTTTTACCATATTACCCTAGAGCAGGGGTGGGCAGGGGTTCACGTTTAAGTGGACCCTGACAATTAACTGGGGAGGTGAACCAAGTTTTTCTGAGCAAGGCAATCACCAAAATGTGCTGGACCACGGCCCTCCAGGACCAGAATTGCCCACCCCTGCCCTAGAGTAATGTTTTCAGTCTGGGCCTTGGTGACCCCCAGACAGGCTATGTCCTACCAGAAGCCGGGAGGGAGCAAAAACATGGACCGTCTGGGGGTCCCCAAGGACCGGACTGGGAAACACTTCCCTACAATGACAAGTTTTTTTGTATATTCCCAGAATTCATTCAAACATAGGACCACTCACCTTCCTAGCCATGACTAGGCCAGAGGGTTTGTGGCGAACTTTGTTGACCACGCCGCCGTTGCCAGCACCTAGCTCGCAGATGTGGTGGAAGTCATCATCCTTCAACTCAACCACTTTGGCCTTCTGGGTGAGGAAGGCCTCTAGACGCTTCTTCTGCTGCTCGTCCAGGTCCAGCTCCTCCAATTTCTTCTGCAGGGTGGCCAGGTTGGCCCTGAAGTGGTGGTGGTTGTGGAGGAAAGGGAAAAGATAAGGCTGGACTTTGTAAACTACTCACATGATAATTATTTCTGATTCAGCTTCATTTACAAGCACTGGATCTATGAAACATGGGTTCCCAGTATCCTCTACATTTCTTACACTGCAAAGCTAAAATGTTAACTTACTGAGTTCTCCTTAAGGCTGTTAACATTTTCAAAGTACTTGTAAGCATTCAATCCTACTAAAACACTTTAGGTAATTGCTGCTGGGTGCGGTTTGAAAATCATTTTATCTCCTCAGAACATATTTAACGGCATGAAATATTTTATGTGAATCAGAAATCACACACAAATCTGTGTTCAGTTACTATTTACTTTTCATCTATGACACATTGTAATACATACCAAAAATCATTAACGTCAATCGTTTGGACGTACACGAAGCAAAACATTAATTTTACCATCTTAAATTCCTGTAAATTACTGTATTGTAAAGTATCTGTATCAAAAAGCATCCAACTCCAAGTACTCACTCCGAAGCTGCATCGAGATTGGTGGAGGACAGCTGTCCATCGCCACTGGGTGCGATGTTTAGGGGCACTGGTCTTCTTTTTGGGGCCATGTCAGATTTTAGGAAGGCAGTTATTCGGAAGGCAGGTACTCAGCAATTATTTCTCGGAAACACTAAATGAACTATTTTACAACAATGAAAATAACCGATTTATGCCGTTGTAAAATGTCTTGGATTTCTGTCAGTTAGAAAAAAAAGGCAAACTGACTACCTGTGGCCGATTACGGACGGGCGATTATGGCTTTAATTCATAAGATTAAAATGTCACAAGGAAATACTGAGGACCAAATCGGTACGAATGAGCTCTTTGCCAACTGACTTGTTAAAGCAGATGTCAAAGACAGGTACTGATAAATACAGGTGGCAAAAAGAGCGGATGCGTATTAAATAAAATAAACTTTACTGGGAAAGATTATATAAATTACCAATATAGAACGAGGCAGTAAAGGTAATAAATAACCGAGGCAGGTATTTCAACGTTGCAAGAAGAAGTACAAGTTAGCTAGCCGAAGCTAATAAGAGTTCAAGTGTCGAGGCGTTTTCCCCGCGGTGCAGGGACGGTTAGCCGGCTAGCTAGCCTCTCCTGGGATAAAAGTGGCCGCTGCGCACGGGCACACGCCGTATTTCCCCCGCTTCTCGCACTCCAATTGGTAAAACCACTAAACATCCGAGCCTGCTCAGACTCCGGCGGCCCCGGCCTGTCTTCTGCGCTTAGCGGGAACAGAAGGAGCGAGACCGCTCACGCCGATGCCAACAAAATTCTGCAGTCCGACGATATCCGGCCTGAGTAATGGGCGAGCCGGGTGTCGCAACAGATGTCCCCCGGAATAGGACTGGGGGTGCGGCTCCGTCCAGCTCTCCCAGCCGCGCGCTGAAGACACACGCAGGATCAAGGAGCCAGTCCGGGAAAGAGGAGGGAACGCCGCTAAGTCTCGTAAGATCTCGCGATGTTTTGCACATGGTTTTTTTTTTTATTTTTATTTTTTTAATGACGCAAAAAAGGCGGCGCAAACTCGCGTACCTTAAACGCGATATTAACTTGCATCGACTAAGTTAAGAAATAAATCAATGTTTTTAAACCCCTTTATATTGTTCTAAACATTAACTAGTTTCTGGCAAAATGTCTTCCTCCACTGGGTCAAAATGTGTCTTTAGTAAATTAATAATCAGAATTAATAATAAATGAACTGATATCCATATGTCTTAGTTACTGTTAAACAACTGTGGCAAATGAATGACGCCCAAGCTTTACAATATATTTTTTTACGGCCTCTGACTTTTTTTTCTTCAGGAACAAGTCGCTGTCTGACGTTCAGGTTTGCCCTCCTCGTCCAAAATTTCCAAATACTCTGGGTAAGGGGTAAATGAGGCCTTATAACAATTTCTTTCTTTTCTTTTTTTTTGGGGGGGGGCTTAGTTACTTAGAAGAAAAAAAATAAAAGCTATACTACACAGTCAAATACAGCAGGGAAGCTTTAGTCATATTAAATGACAAAAGGTGATGGTAGGCCACATGAGTTTATTTAAATAAAACTGATTACTACATTTCCTTTGTATATTTAACTGCACAATCACAATATGGAAAGCTGAATTCAACTAATAAAAAAATTATATTCAATAAAGAAAATGATTACTTAGGTTCCTTTATAAAATCTGTTAACTAATTACCATAGCTTCTGATGGCCTGTAGCACTACCATGAGATGCAGTTTCCTCTGCGGGAGACAAACACATTCAATTTTCAAATAATATATCATTTATTATCTTAATTTATCTTTACTCGTCTTAAAAAATAGGCAGATACACCTGGAGTGAAAGGAAAATGAGTTTATGCATCATCATGGAAATAGGAAGTAGAGGGGTACAGTGGTGATTCTGTTTTCTGTCTCACTGCAACATTCTGAGAAATTTGCTAGAATCAAATCAGTTAGGACAAGTTCTCTTAGAGGAAAATTAAAAATCAAACTTGAAAACAGAATCAGTGGGACATGCAGTCAGGCAACAGTGTGTGTTTTTTTTTTTTCCTTCTTCAACCGTCGTTCACATCGCTTTGAGAAATGGAACGTAGCAGGAAACATTTAACCGCAAACAACAAGGCATTGCCACACCAAGTTGTACAGTCCATGAGGTGTGAATTGGTAAAATAATTATGCAAAAGATCCACAGACAAATGTCACTGCTGCAGTATTCAGTACCAGCACACGTAGGTCCTCAAACCAATATTAGTACTGACATCAGTCTAAATCTAGCTACTGTAAAGGTTTTAAACCAGAGAAAATGAAAGCACTACTCCACTTTCCTATTAATCGTGTCCTTTCTCCGCCATCACCCCATTTATCACCTGGTATTCCAGTAGCACGCCCAGCTGCATTTGCTGGATCGTCTCACATCCTCTTAGCCAGTGGGGGTTTCCGCTTTCAAACAAGCCACGATAAAATCCAAAAACTACTGTGGCCTGAACACTCAAAAGCCATTTTGCTTACATCACAGCAGTTATATGGGTCAAAGTGTGTCATTGAGCTTGAAATTTGGATAAATGTCCAAAGAATGATCAACACGATGAAGCCTTTCCCATAAGCCTCAGCATTCCAACACAAGAATACAGATCAACATGGATTGTGAAGGTGCCTCTTTCACACACAAAGGAAGGTGGCATTGTGCCAAACATCTGGGAATTATCTGGGAGTCAGACTGAGCTGGTCCTGAACTCCGGAATGATGGGAGAGCATCTCCTTGGCTCCAGTGCTGCCTTCTCAAATGGCAGCTGTGGTACCAGCAGAGCAGAGGCCAGGAGGACATTAGTCCAGGCCGCCCGACAGCATCTAAACCACATATCCTGCTAGAGCAGCAATGCACAGTGAAACGGAAATGTGCACACGCACGCGCACACACACACACACACACACAAAACCATTGTGAATCACACTGGCCACCATAAACAATTTTCTCTTTGCACTGGGGGGGGGGAATCACCTGCAACTACCAAAGACAGCATTTCCTGCTGCAGTGGCACACAGCATATGTATGTCAATCAAGCATGCCAACCCAATAATAACTAGGTACACAGATACTTCTAGTAGAAACGCTCCCCCTGGCTGCATGAGAAAATATATTTTCATATATTATATATAAAACATATCAACCAAAGGAGGGTGAAAATGTGTGTGTGCATGGGGGGGGGGTTCCTCCTCTCTCCAGTGTTTATACAAAAAAAAAGTGATTCCAATGAGCAGTGTCTCACCTTGTGGTTACACTCACCATGCACACTGAGGTAGGTAGCTTACTCCAGGACACACAAAGAGGACTTAAGTAAATTTGACAAGAATCAACAAATATTTACTTGAAACCACAAGCACTGCTTCGTATGCTTATATTTTCGCAATAAATAGTGGGGCAAATATATTTACGATTATAATAGACTCATTGTATGTTTCCACTGTTTTATGGGCCCAAATTCCAACGTTTTAATCTACTGATGGTGGCGAATGGCAGGATCGTTCTCAACAACAGACGACACAAAATGTAAAAATCTGCGTCAGAAGGGGAACAAATCCGAGCAACAGCTAGTGAGTTACATAGAGAGTACAATGGGTCTACGGTTATCCAAGTTCACTGGCAGTGGTGAGGGCGTAGAGATGTCTGGGTACCTGTGTTTTTAATGTTCCTTGTTTGCAGAGCAGTATTTTCTGATAGGGCTGAGGAGTATGCAAGTGTTTTGGATGTCTGAATGCGGAAGGCGTGTGTCTGTCCTGTGCACGCGTGCATGGGTACGAGGCTGAAGGGACCTGGTGGTTGCTCCTTCCCGTCCTGCTTTTGGTGTGGCAAGTCCCATATGTTGCTTTCAGTCTGTGGCTCACAGTGGTCAGTATGCAGTGACCAGATCCTTGTCATAGCCATATCGGCCTTTTTTGGAAGGCGGACTGTCCTGGCTGTCATCAGTCTCATCGCTGTCACCCAACCTGCCACCAGAGTCCTCTTCCTCGGAAGAAGTCTCCAAAGTGAGATCCACTACTGTCCCACCCCCAACTCCTGCTGACACCAAGCCAGCACCAGAGGTAGCAGGCCCAGCCTTCCCACTCAAGCTGGTACTGCTCGTGTGTGCGGGGGAGTGGCCATTCGTCTCTTGAGAACCTGGAAAAGGGAGAGGAAATGAAATCCTAAAAATCCTACAGTAGCAAATCCCAACAGTGTTGTGCCGTATTCAGAAATCCACAGAATACCTCATTATTTAATGCAATTGGCAAGCAATTGCACAGTATGCAAAAGTATGACGATGTTAAAAGACACTGCACACAAATAAATTAATGTGCGCCATACTTGTGCCATTCTGGAGTTCAAAACTGACAACGCAGAGCAACAGCTTTTAAGCATCTACACATCAGAACTTTGCATCAGTATGGCAAAAAGAGAAGATATAACAGAGATATTACTGCCTGAAGATCAATAGGTAAATTACAGTAGTTATGGAAACCATACTTAAAAATATAAATGATACTATATGCAGCAGCAGTTCAGGCTTATTGTGAGTTTTTTCCTTGATGTTGGCAGTGATGGATGCTTCAAATTTAATCTTGCATGTATGAGTCCTAACATAAGTTTGGATAACTCTGTTAAAATGTGCCTGCAGCCGAATCTGCAGAAACCTTGGGCCATAGGTATTGCTGTCTCATATGAGATAAGGTGCACATTTCATTTTACACATCACTGCACATCTAACAAAATCATCATGATACATTTTTTGAGAACATATTTGTACTGTTAAGATCACAAACCCAAACAATCCTGAGATGTAAGGACAAACTCTATAATCCTTTATGCAATTCTTACAAATATCCAATAGGGGGCACTCTGGTGTGCTACTACGCTCTTTCTCTTTCTCCTCGCTGATGGGCCTCCAGGAGCCGTCAGCCAAGTACTCAATCTCTTCCACATCCTCAGTTTCCTTCAGAATTTCAGACAGCAGCCTGGCGAAGGCAAAAGTGAGGGGCCGTTAGTTAGCATCATGCTAAACGTTAATTAGCAGGCATTAAAAAAGATCCAACCACAAGTTAATACCTGCAAACAAGGGTTCAGGTGAAACTAAACCCAGTGTACATAAGTCCTG
This sequence comes from Petrocephalus schoutedeni, assembly GCA_026780765.1. NCBI lineage: Eukaryota > Metazoa > Chordata > Actinopteri > Osteoglossiformes > Mormyridae > Petrocephalus > Petrocephalus schoutedeni. The sequence goes on from JAODKL010000040.1 coordinate 25,072,946, forward strand.
CAAGACTAGTACTGACTAAAGAACTACAAATAGGACGTTAGCATTCAGGTCAAAACTGATGTACCCATCAATGGCGAGCAGGTCAAACGGAGCCGGTTTATCACACACAGGACAAGTCCAGGTGGGTTTCTTCTCATTCATCTGCAGGAAGAAGACGGCATCGAAGCACTGCAGGTGGGCACATGTAAGCACCCGGCAGGGCACACCCAATCGCATCTTCACCAACTGTGTAGCAAAAGGAGGGGGGTTGTTGTTGAGAGAAACACTTATGGAATGCCATTGTCCCATCGCGGGGCACGGAGCAGTCAACTAGTCATACGGAACCTGCATACAGAGAGATATCACTGCAATGTTATTATGTTTAATCCAAGGCACACGGGGCAAGGACTGGTACGCCCAAGGTGGACACTCACCGGGCATATGAGTGATACTCGCAGTCCAGTAGTTGCAATCTCACTCTCTGGGTCAAAGCGTAGTTTTTCCTGAACTGAAAAGAACAAGAAACCCAATATGGTAATAGTACAGTTTCAATTAAGCTAAACAAAACACTGACATGGGACAACATACATAAGCGAGAAACACTCTATACATCAACATAGGGCTGGGCGATATGGCAAAATACTCCACCATGATAATTTTTTTCAAATCAAACGATAACGACAATTATCACTGATATAATTTGAGTCATTATTAGGCCTGTCACGAGTATTACATAAATTGCATAATCACAATTATTTGAGTTGACCGTGATTATTTTGCATAAATCACTAGAATCCTTTACATTCATACGTATAAAAATAGAACAGACATATTTCTATTACTATTTCCACTTTCTTTTCTACTGTGTTATGTTTGATTGGCGCTCGTTTGATGACGTCATCTAATTGCGTTTCTGAACCGATCTGTAACATGGTAACTTAACACTTCACAGCATATTTTATGAGAGTGTCCGATTCGTACCACTTCATTTCACTGCAATTTCACGACACGACCCAATCCCATTCATTTCCGTTCATGACATTAGGCTCATTTTATGGATTGCTTATAAGTGATCTGTACCAGCCCAAAATGGGGTATTCAGCCAGGTATTCTGATTTTGGATTCTTTGTGTTCTCTGTACTTCTAATATTCCTGCATAGCACCTGCACTTGTGTCTGAGTGTGTTTATGGGTCTCGTTAGGTACCCCAGTCACAATGGAGTGACCGTATATGTCCCTTACAGCTGCAACAATCATGCTGCAGCAAAGTCAGTAGAATTAGTCAAACTTCACATTTTAAAGTGAACAAAATTTATAAGTATAGCAAAAAACGACACTATTGGATAGCAGCAATTTCAACCAATGAAAATATAAATCATTTCACATATGAGATGTTTAGGGAATAGTGTTTATCCAAAAACTGGAAATAGACAACTGGAGTGAACACTTGTAATCAAAAAGTAATGAAAAGTAAAAGAGACAGATTTTTTTCAGTCAGCAGAATCATTACCACCAGGGGCCTGTATCACAATTCATGGTGCTGGATTTCATGCTTAGCCGGATAACTTTGGATTTAAGATACCCCAGTTTAAATCAATCTTATCTTTGATCACTTATATGTAGCCCGGACTATCTTAATCCTGACAAGTTATCCGGCTTAATTTGCTGTAAAAGTGAACAATATGGTTTGCCGTAAAATAGCTTGATGAATGGGGCAGTGTGAGAATATGTACGTATGTATGTGTATGTATGCTCGAAAACGCAATGTGGTGTACGTATGATCGGAAATTCTGCGCATGAGCAGGTGTGCAAGGTGCAAATTGACAACACCAACTGTTTATCTCGAGGCATTTAACTTCTTATTTGTATGTCATATCTGCCCTGTACAATTTCTGTTCACAATGGTTAATTAAACAGAAATGCAATTGCTTTAAATTCCCTTATAACTGCCCTTAAATAGATTCAGAACATGAAAACACGTCAAATTTAATGGACTGAAAAAATGATCTAATTCTAATAATAAATAAATCATGCAAAAATATATTTTTTATTGAAGGGCGAAGAAAATGCCAGCAGTGTGTTTCCTTGCTGGGATTTTCTGCCTTGCTGTTCGTTTCAGGAAATGAATTTGACTAGGGCTGGGCGATCTGCCTTAAAAATTCTATCAAAATATTTTATAGATTTTCACAATACTGATATTTATCACAGTATTCTAAAATTCTCATGCAGAAAGCATTAAAATATGACAGGTGGTTTGCAGTTTTTCTGATTACGATGACTAAATTGTTTTACTAATAGTTCTGGAGCATGTCACAGGTATAATGATAAATTATGCCAACAACAGACTTATACCTTGATGGAATTTGTGTAAAGACTAGTGAATTATAACTATTAATTATGGAAGTAAACTATTATTTCAGCTATATCACAATACTCATGACATTCAAACTGATGAGGATCATAATCACAACACAATATTTTAATCAATAAATCACCCTACATCAACCTAAATATATTAAACCGCCCACTGATTCCACTTAACAGCAATAATTATAATCCTCATCTTAAAAGCACAGCAGAGAGTTCTATATTTGATGTTTAGCTGCTACTAGGACATACTGAAAATTGACAGATATGCATGAACTGCTGGTTGGGAGGAGCAGGGTGTGTACTCACTGCGCTCTCGGCAGCGGTCGGCACTCTCCACGGAGCACGTCTCCAGCTGATTGAATAGCTCAGCTGCAGTGAAAACTCGAACAAGGTAGAGCGCCACACAGTACCTCTGCACACATGGGTCGCGGGGGTAGAGGATGCAGATATGTTATTGATATAGAGCAGTAATCCTGAACATCTCACAAATGCAGTCACACTACATAAAACCTGAGCAAAAGGTCTGAATGAAAACATTTTTCAAAAACTAAAAGGCATCATGGCTTGCCTCTACAGAGCGATCTGTCATTTAGCTGACACCCTTATCCAGAGTGACTTACATTACCCAATTACAGGGAATTACAGTCTCCCTGGAGCAACTTGGGGCTAAGGGTCTTGCTCAGGGACCCACTGGTGGTAGATGGGATTTGAACCGGCGACCTCTTGGTCCATAACCGGAGCCCCATACCACCCAACCACCATCCTCATGATGATGTCATGCCATACCTTTCCGAAATTGCCCCAGGTGACTGTGATGTGGTTGGTGACAGTGGACAGGTGTAGCCAAGGCGTGATGTTGACGGGGCGACACGGTCGCCGTGGCTCCACACCTGGCTTGTTGGAGGGGTAGTATCCCTGCGGGAAAGACCAATAAAAAAGGGCTTCGCTCGGAGCATGCTGCCACAAAAGCAAACAAAAACATTTCCTATAATTAAGCAAGCTATCTATTCGTCCAACCAGTTATAAATTGGCATTGTTAAGTGGGAAAATTACAAACACTCCCATAAATGGTACTTGAAGATAAATGTGTTAAGCCAAAGTGTTATTAATAACTGTAATGGGTGCCACTTTTCAATAAGATCACCCTTATAAAGAGTCCATGAATAGTTTATAATCAGGTTACTAATTAGGTTATACAATTTTGTAAATCATTAATAGACAATTATAAACAAGTTATAACAGTTTTTTATTAATAAGTATGTAATTAACGAGTGGCAAAAGGGAGTCTTAGTGTAAAGTGATACCATGAAAAAAAAATATATATTATTATATATATATGATTCAATCCAGCTATACATACAAGTTAGCCTAATTAGTTAAGAGCTGAACTCGGGATGAAACTAAACAAAAAAACTGCATATGTGGTTCACTGAAATAACCAGAGTGAAGAAATAATGTTAACATGCAGAGCTCTGATGGTTTACTCTTCTCCACTTACTGGTACATGACAGTATGACTGATTCACTTTCACAGCTATGTTAGGTGGGTACTGGTCCTCCTGAACACCTATTGCATCTGTGTAACAGATCCTGGAACAAACAAACATACAGACAACCATAAAACCCTCATGCATCTGACATATTATAACAATGTCAATTGATATGTTCAATTTCACTTATAGTGGTGCACAGAGATTGGCCATTTACACAACACAGTTCAGCTGTGATCTTTGCTTTTTTTCGGCACTTTAGGTCAGGAACCAAGCATTCAAATTATTGCCAAACGTAACAGGGATTGACAAGGGAAAAACACACAACCAACAGAAATCATAGAAACTTAAAATTTAACAAGCTACTTTTCTGAAAAGATTCCAATTCTAAATACAAAAAAGAACTTTTAGATAAATATTAGCTTTAATGTCACATTAACTTCTTAAATGTAAACTGACAAACTATATCACAAAAGACACCTGTCAAGTTGTAATGTCTTGCCCATTTACCTGAGCACCACCTGGATTGACTTGATTCCTGGTCGAAGTTCTCTGGAGAAACACAGGCAGACCAGTTAACAAGGGACTACATTTTTACGCCTATTTCACTGTCAGTCAAGTTTTTTTTTTTTAATTTGTGCACATAAGTACACATATCCATGTATCAGTACATATGCATAACAAGTTTTCATTTTGCTTGTGACCTCACCTCAAGCAGGAAAACATGACATTTATTTGCGGCTTCTTAGGACCGAGCATTCTACAAAAAAATAACGAGTCCAGGGAATCACCTGCAGTTCCTTATCTGGTCCACTTGACTCTGGGTCAGCTCAAAGGTGCATGAACTATCCTGTATTTTATCACTGTTCTGTATGACTGTGAGGCAGAGAAAGAATAAATGAAAAAAAGAATTAGTCTCAGATACGTCACGGGGAGATTTTTGCTGATGTTTCATCAAAGATGTAATACAATGAAGAACTGGAGGCAATTAAAGAATATTTTTAGGTAACATAACTATAATCACACATATAAATGAAGGGCACATGTACTTCTAATGATCTATTAAGTTCAGACACCGGGACAAAGGCAGTTTAGGCCATGGGTTAGCAGCCCTGATCCTGGAGTGTCGGAATCTAGCAGGTTTTCTATCCTACCTGCTCTCTGATGAACCACACCTGATCTCAGGCAGACATTAACTCATCAGGTACTCATCAGGTCATAGAAAACCTGCTGGACAGCAGCACTGCAGGATCAGGGTTGGCTACCTCTACAATACAGCATATGAAGACCTACTGGGTGGAGACATTCAGAAAATGTCAATGAAGTCGTACCCAGCTCTGTGGGGGACATCAATGTTTCCAGGGTTTTATAGAAGGGCAGAGTGCACAGTTTGACCTCAGAAGCTGGACTGGGCGATGGCTTAGGTAAACCGTTGAGGTAGTCAGCAGTGTGCACACTGGAGGCAGACGGGGAGCCGTGTGTGGAATAGGCTGCCGTGGAGTTGGCCACCCCTGGCCCCACCCCCATCTCGGGGCGCCGCTGTGTCGCCCAACCAGGCGCCTTGGGGAAGCGCGATTCGTACAGCTGCCGAATTTTCTTCAGCAGGTCCGGGCTGTAGTCAGTCTGCACTAGCCGTAGAGCACGGCCCACCAGGTCCTGCTTCAGCCCACTTTTACTGCGGCCCATGGAGGTGAGGAGGGTCTGTAGGTCTGACACCCGGAAACTCTTCACCATGTTCTATGGACCGAAGGCAGGGAACGCAGGCCCATTGGAAAGAAAGAGACCAAATTTAGCAAACAGCTTGGAACTGATTACATTGTGTTTAACACATAAATGTGACACAAATAATGTTCCACGTTCAATTTCTTATGGCCATTAAAACACCTAAAATCACGCTAAGTGACTTTTCTGGCTGCATAACATTATTTATGTCTATCTAATGACAGGAGAAGAAATGGGCACAGAAAAAAACAGATGATCGATGATCACTTGTGGAAAAACGACAGAAAGCAACGGAATCATTTGAAAGATGCTTATTTAACATGTTATATCATTATCTAGACGCAGGTGTGATCCAAGCAGCTAATAACACCAGGAAATCATACTTTCTTGCTAAGGATCTTCGTAATTTTTAAAGCACAAAACATGCACTTCGATTAGTTGTCATAACCAACTGTCCAGACAGACAGGCAACAGTACTTCGAGACCCGGCTTTTCCATCGGACCACTGGCAATCAATCAGGACAACACAAAAATACGACAGCTTATATTCGTTAGCACAACTGGGACCTTACGAGGTCATGCTGCTAAATAGGGCGGTTTCATTAGCGTCGCTACTACAGGGCGTCTCTATTTATGGTCTCATCACTCATTTTGTAGTTAGCTAGCTTTGCAACTAGCTAGCTGCACACAGTTGACAACACAAGGTGTATGCTTCCTGATACTTCTAGAAATACGAGACGTGAACATGACAAGGTCCGCTCTCAGCTTATTAGCTGCAACGCCCGCCGCTACCACTCTGTGGTCCCTCAAGCCCTCTCCGGTACGCTCGGCGAGCGGAGCTCAACTTGCCATCGCCTCCACTAGCTCGGCCGCCATCTTCACACAACAACCCCGCGAGAGGCAAAGCGGCAGGAACATTAGCGCCCACCAATCAGAGACGGGGGTGTCGTATGACGGGGACAAAGCGCTCCAATCAGCGAGCGTCTACGTTGTACGATTGGCAGCACGCGCTGAGGAGGGCAAACGGCAGTTAAAGGTGTACAGCTCCGTTACGTCGCTGCTTCTGCCGAGGCAGACCTGTCAACCAGAAAGACTAAAAACTAAACGAATCATGCTTTCAGCAATAATGCCAATATTTGTGAGTTTAATAATTGTCAGTTAAGAGTCGCTTGGTTACAAATGCCTACAGCCAGCCCGTTGCACATCATACAGGAATGTTAGGAATATTGTGCATATTTTCCCAAAAACGAAATACGTGCAGAATCATTAGGCATGTGTGTATTTTACTCGTATCTTCCCTTCAGACCAAAATGTTGGGTGCAGATCAATCTCCAACTAAGATTGGGCTGTTTGAAAACAGAATTATCGGTTTTTGATTGGAGTACTTCAGAGTAAATAGTAAAATATTGCAGAAATATTAAGTAAACTGTTATTATTATTATTATTATTATTATGTTAAACGGGTCGGGAAAAGGGAAATTATAGAGAGCGAAAAAATAGTTAAGGTCATGTCAGAGGGATGCAAACTAATTGAAATGACAAAACTTTAGAAATATCATCGCCGTACAATTAAACGGTTAAAGAGGGCGGAAGAGCCTGTAGAGAGAGGAGGCAAATTGTAAAGGGTTTGCGACAAATTAAACGGGAGACTTCCAGTAACCTCTTCGCATCAAGTGACGTAATTTTTCACCATTAAAACAGAATCTCCATAAGTACTAGCCACAGTGTGTTATGCCACACCGCTAAGGTCACAAAGACTCAAACACGACCTCCACTCAATAAGGCATACAAGCTCAAACATCAAGATAGGCACACGTCTGAAAACTGATTTTATCACGGTTTTGTGGTCAGATGAGATGAAAGTGACTCTTGATGGACCAGACTGATGGGTACAAGGTACCAGCGGAGTGATGGTGTAAACTGCAGTTACGAATGATGAACTTGTAGGACCTGTCCAACTTGCAGATGGTGTCAAAATTAACTCCAAGACCTACTGCCAATTTCTAGAAGACACCTCCTTCTACATGATGGCTCTTTCCATATTACATCAAATGCTCTGAGGGGTACAGTCTCGAGCCCAATCAGGAGCTTCTGAAGAAGATCACCATGGTTGGCATATGATTTAATACACACTGGGAAAAAAAAACTGCCCGTAGCCCCATCCAGTGCGCTGTCTATACCCTTACTAAATTTGTTACAGTTTTTATTGATATGTCACAGAAAATGCTGGTCATAGTGCAACTGACAAACAAATATGAATATATATTTATTTATATAGACCTATAATAAAATACGAATAAGTGACATTTTACGACATGAACATTAAGAAACCCACAAAGAAATACAGATAGCCACCTAATGGGTGGGTAATGATTCTGCAGACTAGCATGGAAGTGGAATGTGCAATTAATGAATAGACAACTAGTACTTATTTCATTCCGGTAAAAAAACACACTCATGTAATAACATTAAATTTTTGACAGTACAGTTTAAGATGCTCAAAATATGATTGCTATACTCAATACAGATGGATATACTTAAGCGTCTTTGAGATTTTATAAAAGAGCTATATTAGCAAAATGTATTATTATCCATCCATCCATCCATTTTCCAACCCGCTTATCCATTCAGGGTCGCGGAGGGTCCGGAGCCTATCCCGGAAGCTACGGGCACGAGGCAGGGAACAACCCAGGATGGGGGGCCAGCCCATCGCAGGGCACACTCACACACCACTCACTCAGACATACACACCTACGGGCAATTTAGGAACCATGTATTATTATTATTATTATTTATATTCACTGAAGCACTTCACATACGTACATTTCTCAAATGGTGAAGCAGAAGCTGTAATCCTTGAATTTAAAGCTGCACCAACCTTGGTACCACTATGTCAGATGTTTCTGTCAATGAAGGCTAAGGGCTCCACATGCCAAAAATTCCCAGTGAATCAACATCTTAAGCACCCCCTAGTGATTAGTTTTAGTACAACAAGCCTATGCATTGTGAAGTAGCGAATACTGCAGAATGTGCTATACTTGACCTTTAGGTTACAATTGCCAGCATATGCTAATCGGTTAAACGAACCTAGGAGACACCTTCCATTTCTCATATCATAAATGTGTTTCTTTCAGCCTCGACAGACTACAACCAACTAATCCATAATCTGATATCTGTCTGTTTAAGCATGTTGAAAGAGATCACACTTTCTTTTTCACAGCCCTAAAGCCTTCCGCCTGCACTGGGTTGAGCACAGACCCCGAAACCCATTCAGCAGCAGTTCCTTAAATTGGTCTCCTATGAGGAAATAGAAGACCGGGTTGATGACGCTGTGAGCGAAGGCCACTGGCCGGCTGAGGATGTACAGACTCTTGATACAGTTGTGCGTGGAGCTGTCCAGCCCAGCCAGATGTGAGCTGATGTAGACATTCCGCATCAGGTGGTAGGGCGAGTACAGCAGCAGGAACATGAGGAAAGCCGTGAGCACGATGCGGCGGGGACGGTGAAAGGTGCCGGACCTCTGGCTGAACACTCCTTCCTGGGCCTTTAACTGGCGCGTGATGCGGAGGGTGAAGGAGCAGATTGCGAGCAGGGGTACGATATAGCCTGTCAGGGTCAGGACCAGACTGTAGGCCAAGTGCTCTGCGGCTCCATGTCCTGACAAGCTGCCGAAGTCGCTGCAGCGTGTCCAGTTGTTGAGCTTCAGGTCGACTAATATGAAGGCCACCATCGGGGAGACCTGTACAGTGACAAGGAGCCAGGAAAAGGCCGAGATCCAAACAGCCGTTTTAAATTTCAGCAGGATATGCTGGCGGAGGGGATTTAGGAGCAGCAGGTAGCGGTCCAGGCTGACCCAGCTCATGAAAAGAATGCTCGAGTACAGGTTGACGTGCAGGATAAACCGATTAATCGGGCAAAGGACTGGCCTGACCTCCCCCTGCTTCCATGCATATGTGTAAGAAAGGTAGGGTAAAGTGCACAGAAAGAGCAGGTCAGACACCGCCAGGTTAAAGAGATACACATTAATGCTGCTCCATTTCTTCAGCCAGAGCAGATAACCTAGGATCACGATCAGGTTTCCCAGGAATCCCAGGACGAACTCCAGCCCGTACATGATGGATAGGTAGTACGTTTCCAGCTGGACAGGCAGCTTGGAGCAGTTGGAGGTCTGGAGAGATGGTACAAAATAAAACTTTGTGAAATACGCAGCATATTTCTGAGTATGTCTGAGTATGAGTAACCAAGGCATCTAGAGTATATTACAGGGGTTATATTACATAGCGAAGCATTCTGAACTGCAATAACACTTCAGGTCAGTGGGAGCGCTCACATTGTGGTGGTCATTGTAGTCACTGATCTCAGGTC